>JAWNLW010000340.1:1275000-1402500 GCA_035042075.1 Drosophila macrospina
ATAAGCACTACAAAAGTCGCAAAGACTACAGTTCAGATACCCTGCACTAATCTCTAGTAAGCTAGTTACATTTAACTCATATTTTCGCATCAAGCGCTTGCTAACATTCGCTCTGTCTCGCTCGCACACATGCATTGGCCTGGCAAAAGTCTTGTATACCAGAGTTATGGCTAAAAATAACTCTGGTAAAGAAGAGACTACATGTCAAACTAAATGTCTCTAGTTCTTGCACTAGCTAACTCCTATAGTTACACAAACTGTTGATACCTTTGGTGCAGGGTATAAAATGTTTATTTTAAGAATTTAGTGCAATAAGCAAGAAAGAAGCAGAATACACTGATGAGGACGCTGACGAAACTAAATTTAACTATTGTCCAATTAAAATGCAATCAAATAAACAAAATAAATTTCCTCAAAAATATTTTATGTGTATTTGCGCAATTCGCAATTCGGAGTCAAGTGATAAGTGGCTTGGCAGCAACCACAATACAATTTATAAATGTTAGTTATTATGATTAATCAGAAAGCTGTTGCACAGTTGCAAGAAACTCAACGCAGCTGCAGCCATTGTGCAGCTCGACTGCAATTCAAGCTTTAAATAACAGAGTGCAACATTTGGAATCTCTTTAATTTAATTTAAAGTTGAGGAATTTATGGCTTTTAATATACCCTGTGTGGAAGTTGATAAGAAGGTATACTAAAATATGTATTAGATAAAAGATGGAAGCATACAACTCGCATGCTTAAGCTTTTATTTGTGAGTTTTAATTGCATTTGGATGTCTTTGTATTCTTAGATGAATAGGTAAATACCCTGTAGTCAATTTATGTGAATAAGTTCTTGCAAATGTATTTCACAGATTGAAGAAAACTGCTCTTTAATTTCAACACCCTATTTTCAACTTTGTTTACCCGTTTGATTAATTGATTGATACCCTGCATAAAATATATATAAATTGAATGGAATAATAAGTTTTGTTCAAGCAACAGTTTGATACAAAGAGTTTTAAATCGACAGACCTAACTATAAATTTCCTTCTATTCCTTGCAGTTCGTTGTATAGATGGCAGTGTTCTACCCTGTACCATGTGTATAATGCAGTATGCGGAACTTCGGCAAATTTAAGTCACATATTAAAGAATACAGCTCTCAAGTGTCAAGTGTTCACTTTGAATTTGCACTCTTGCTTTTTATGTTTACCTATGAATTGAGCAGATGATACCCTGTAATCAGCGAATAAGTATCCAAGAAGAGTATAATATGTTTGTGGCAAGGTCGCTCAGTCATCTACTTAAAACTTAGTCACTATCAAAACAAGAATCAACTTAGTTTGTTAGGGATATTAACTTTCACTTGATTCAATTTTGTTGCAATAATAAAAGAAAATCTAGACAAACCCAATCAGATCAATCAGTATTAAGATGAGTGTTAGTTTAAACGAGCTAAGGAGCTTGAGAATGAGAAACTTATTAGCAGGAAGAGAGAACTCAATGAGCATTTGGTTCATGCAAAGCAGTCAGTTAGTTACAGTTGTAAATAGGATCAGAAGTAACAGAAAAATGAATTTGATTTAATAACTCAGAAGAGTCAATTTCCCCACTAATTGGTTGAACTATAAACAACACGCCTAGCATAATTCAGTTAGCAGTTAGGTTAATTAGTCTTTACGAGAGTAAGAGTTTGTTTAGCAAGAGATTGACACAATACACTTTGTATGTGAGTTCATAGCTTTCGAGTGGAGCTTCATCTTTTGCAGCCTCTATTCATATGCTAATTACAACATATGAAGGACTTCAGAAGTCAATTCAATTCGATTCAATTCCATTCAATTCGATTCAATTCAACTCTTCCAAGAATTTTGGCTTACATCATTTCATCGAAATGAATGCTGTTTCAATATTTGAATACAGAATTCGACAGTAAATGAGGAACTGCTAAAGGGTCGCATCAATTTGTAGAGCAAAAAGAAACGAAGAGAAAGCGACATTGCATTCTCTTTCTCTCCCTCTCTCGCTGTCTCTCTTTGGTTAACTTGGTCTGCAGCTGCCAATCAAAGTTGATTTTGTTGCAGGCTTGCGTTGTTGCCACAAGAGTTGCATTTAAAACAGTTCAAGGTAAGTGTGTTTGTGTTGAGCCTCAGCTATGTGGCATGTGGCACTCATGGTGCAATTAGTTCAGATGCGGCACCAATCAAATGCGGCAGCTCCAACAACTGCAGTGGGTCAAGCTGCAAATGCGCAATTTTAAAATTGCAACATACAATTTTTGTGGCAATATTCACACTTTTACAGCTCACTGGGCAGGCACACAGGCCCAGAGGAAAGCAGCAAAAATAGGCTAAATGAGTGAGCGAGAAAGAGAGAGAGAGAGAGAGAGTGAGAGAGAGTGAGAGATTCATACAAATGAAGAGCCAACAACATGAACAAAATTCAAGTTGCTTTAACTGCATAAAAGACGCATAGATTGATGCGGTGAGGAGTGCGGGCTTTGTGGCAAGGGGTATGGGGGTATATGGGGTCAGGGGTCACAACGCCTGTCCTCTGCTGTCCTGCTCTCATCATCGTCGCAATTTCGGACTCTCATGATCGTAATTTACTATTCACAAAATATTCAAAACTACTGCACAAGTGACACTCAAATGTCTTTTCGCAGTCCCAGTCACAGACACAGGGGGGGGTCCCCTTGCTGCCCACTGTCAGCTCTCCAACTGAGCAACAACATCATCGCCATCATCATCATCATCATCATTATCATCAACAACATCATTATCAGCATCATCATTGCACAACGTCGTCGTCTGGCAAGCGCCAAAAGTGTTTTGTGTTTTGTGTTGTGTTTTGTCGCCTGCCTGTTGAAAGGGTATGACAACTTTAACAACAAGTTTGCGGTCGACGTTAAATTCATTTAACAACAACAATTTGATGCCCATATTCATTTGCAATTGTTTTCTACTTTAAAGTATAGCTTTCACTTTATATAATTCGCTTAAAGCACAACACACATTTCATTAACGTTGTCAAAGAAAAACTTCAGAAATCGAAACTTGTATGTAGTGCAGTGGAGTTCATTTAATTATCTTTGAAAGCACATTAAAGCTTTTCACATTATTATGTAAATTTCAGCTGAAATAATTTACCGTTTTCTAACACTATCATTCATTAAAGCTTTAAGACATTTCATATGAAGCTCAGCAAAGCTTTTCATCTCAAAAGCTGAGCTTCCACAACTTTGTTAATTTGTTAATTTTTTACATTTCCTAATAGTCATACAAGTTGTCATTAATAGTAAAATAAGTGAATCTTGCTGAAAACTTTTGCAGAATTAATTGGACAATCATTTGGTACGGCTTTATTTCTAAAAGCACATTAAAGCTCTGTTTGTCTGTTCTTGCTGAGTGTACGTAAAGGTTCTCTTAGTCAAAGCTCAGCTCTGTAGCCATATTCAAAATCTTAGCGAAGCTGTTTTTATGAACATCTGCGAAATTTTCTCGAACAACTTGATTTCAAAAGCTTTAGGCTTAACTCGAGTTGTACATGTGCTAACAATGCTGAAATAACACGTAACACACTTATCAAAAGCTCGCTCAAGAGCTTTTTATCATGGTGCGAATATCAAACGCTTTTTGCCACTAAAAGCACATTAACAATTAAAGCTTACCAGCATCTATCTTGCCTATTGGGCTGTTAAAGCTCAACTCAGCAGAATTTACATTAAACTTAATGAGTTGAGCTTTTCCTTAAATTAAATGCATATGTGCTCAATGATTTCATTAAAGCTTAAAGCTTTTAACGCGGCCTAAACTAGGTACGACATATCCCCAGAATTTAATTATACCTTGAACTCAGCGTACGTCCTTATCCCCTAATGAAAAAGTACAGATCATAAGCTTTTGCGCTTAGACAAAGCTTAATTAGTTGACTTTTCTTGCAAATTTAGTTCCTAAAGAGTTGTTCTAACAAATTTCGTAGGTAAAAAGTTAGTTTGCTTGCAAATTTTGTTGACTAAAAACTTGTTGCAAAAGCGCATTCAAATGTCGATTATATTTAGTTGTCTTACCCCACATCAACTCATCTCCCCCTCTCCCCTTTGGTCTATATCTTTCGGTTTTCTACTCAAGCTGTTGCTTTATGGTGGCCTTTTGACCCCGTCTCCATTCACGTTTGTGCAATGCTTGTTATTGTTAAGTGAAAATAATTTTGGTCGAGAGTCGAAAGAGTTCTTAAAGTTCTTCCAATATAGACAAACTCAAACAGGCACAAACACACACACACACACACACACACACACACACACACACACAGGCATATATACATCGACAGGCATTTCGAGCAAATTCAAAGTGTGCAGTCCACAAAATTGCGTTAGCAAATAAGTGAAAGGAGTTTGTTTCACTTTTGCATTGACTTAAATGTATCACACACACACACACACACACACACACACACACACACAGAGAGACGAGAGTTTGTCATGAGCAGAGCTACGTTCTCCATGTTCACTTGATATCAAAATTGTTGGTCAGTCTGTAAGGCTTTTAAGGGCTTTGGTTTTCTGGCTTTTCCAAATATTTTACGTTAAGGAAACGAGGTTAAAAGGGTAAGCAAATGATGAACTTTATGATGTTAGATAAAAGTCATAGTAATGTGTAGTGTGTGTGTGTGTGTGTGTGGCAAGCATCACCAGGTGGACGACAACCTCAACTTGGACGGCTTTCAATCGCAATGCAATGTTGTGTGTGTGCTGCACTCAAAGACAGAGACTCGTAATTGAAATGGTCTGCTCAATGTCTGTGCCAGCCACAGAGCTGGCAAGAGATAGCAAGAGAACGAGAGAGAGAAATGTAGATTGAGAATATAATGGAGACACAGAGATGGGGCACATTTCGAGGGCCAGAGATAATCAGCTTAAGGTTGTAAACAACTCAAAAGCGTTAGCATCGAACGAGACGCACAAGTTTGGCAATCCATCGAGCCAAAACAGCTGCCCCAACAACGACTTAGAAATGGTTGGGAAAACGGAAGAGAAGGGAGGGGGAGGGGGGGAGGAGTTGCAGCAGGTTGAGGAGCTACCACTTAAGGCACTTGCTGCTGATGCTGCCACAAAGTGTGGCGCAAAAGTTTCGGGAGCATTGGCTTATTGTATGGAGAGGCATTGCTTGCCACACGTTGAGTACGGCGAATACACGTGCAGCAGCAACTTGCAGCGCCATAAAAAAGCAAGCTAAACTATAAAAAATAAAAGTAAAAAATATCAACAAAAATGAGAGAAGAGAAGAGAAGAGTAAAGAGAGAGAGAGAGAGAGAGAGAAGTTGAAAGCAATTACAAATGCAAACTACAAGCAACAGCTGTCAGTGCAAAGTGTGCGGGGGCAGTCATCATCAGCAGCTGCCAGCAGATCCCTCTCTCTACCTATCTACCCCTCTATCTGCCGCTCTCCTTCTATACTCTCTCTCTCTCTCTATCTGCCCCGGCCACTAAGGCATGCATATGTTTATGATGCCTCGCTAATAAAAAATGTTTTACGACTTGGCTTCAAATCTGCCAGCTCCCTAGCCCCCCTCCCTCCCACACCACACAGGCAGCCCCCTTATGAGTGCCACGCCCCGCCTGGCTGTTGCCTCTTGCCAAACGGCAGCTGCCACATTAGAAATGGCTAAGTTTATGACCGCCACTCTCCTTATGGCATTCAATTCCATGCGGCGTATGCTTGATATTCGACTCGATGCAGCAGCAGCAGCAGCAACAGCAACAACAGCAGCAGCATCAGCAGCAGCAGCAGCAGTAGCAGCAGCAGCAGCAGCAGCGAAAGCTACTTATCAAAATGTGGCATGTTGCAACTGTAGCTGTTGTTGCCACAACACCTGGCATCATCAGCGATGAGTTAATTCCCACACACCCACAATGGCTGTGCAGTGAGGGGGTGGGTGGGGTGGGGGTGGTGGGGCTGCTCACACACATATCAGAAGGCGTCGGATGGCCAAAGAGCTGTCGGCCATAAAGTGCAAGGATACGTAATGCAATATTTAGCGTCCTTTGAGCGCGTTCGAGTTAAGTGACAAAAAAGGCGCTCGCAAATGCCAGCAAATAGCGAATGGCGAAAACCCAGGCAACTGGCAACTGGCAACTGGCAACTGGCAACTTCCTACTTGCTGCTTGCTGCTTGCAAACCGGCGATGTGGCAAGTGGCAACTTGGGTTTGGGCAATGGCATTCACAGCTTTCTGCAGATCCTTAAGCTTCACTGCTTGCTGCCGCTGCCACTGCCGCTGCCGCTGCCGCTGCTGCTGCTTGCTACGTGCAACTCGACGCATATCAAGTTGCAACTTGCAACAAATATTAAATCAGTAAAATGTCCTTTAGGGCGCACTCAAATGTAATTGTTGTTGCTGTTGTTGTTGCTGTTGTTGCTGTTGCTTTTTCATCTTCAGTTACGAAACGCGTCAAAATTGCTGCCTGCCCGCGAGTGTTTATGGCGCTTCACGACGCCCTCCCCTGCCCCTGCCCCTGCCGCTACCCCTGTTCACACCCCTCGTCTCTTTTAACCCCTCTCGCTTCCTTCCGCCCTCTGCCCTGCCTCACCC
This sequence comes from Drosophila macrospina, assembly GCA_035042075.1. Lineage (NCBI taxonomy): Eukaryota > Metazoa > Arthropoda > Insecta > Diptera > Drosophilidae > Drosophila > Drosophila macrospina. The sequence goes on from JAWNLW010000340.1 coordinate 1,281,580, forward strand.
TCCCACTCTTTAACTGCACGCACAGTGCTACAAATCATGCGTCTCATCACAGCATTAGCAGTCTCTTGCGGGAATTTCCCAAGTGAGCTGACAAAATTTAACTAAGCATACTAACGGTTATTAAGCATGGCATAACCGTTTCAATTCGCTTAAAAGCACAGCTTAAATCGAAGCCTTTTACCGGTTTTTAACCGATTCATAGCCTAGTCTTAGCTGATTCATAACCAATTAATTCCTCTTATAGAATAAGAACTAATCGAATGAATGCAATCACAGACAGTCTAATTACACTGAGGTTTTAACCGGTTCATAAACCATTTCTACCCGATTCGCAACCAAACAAACTCAGGCAACAACTAAAATGTAGCTAAATTTTGAAAGTATAAGCTTAATATATATATACTTAATATGTATATACTTTTTTATAACCGATTCAAGTGCTTGAAAATTCGCTATCAAATCAAGTTATATTCAAGTCATAGTGAATTGTTTTCTTCTTCAGAACAATAATCGAATAAAGGCAGGCATTGTTAGCTTTAAAAAATAACCGTTTCATAACTGATTCATTATAATTTCAAAAACATACAAAACTAGGCAACAATCAATGTTGTATATATAATTTTTATAGTATGTGAAAAATTTATACATTATATAAATGTTATATCCCAATTTAAAACCGTTGCATAACCGATTCGATATTTCTTAATTTATTATCGCCTGAAACTTTTTGTAATCGATTCACAATGGATGCATTTTCGAGTTAAAACCGATTCATAACCGATTCATATCCGATTCATAACCGTTTCAAAAGCAAGTCAACCGATTCATATGCCATATCCGATTGCCACCCAAATCATGTATACTAATGTTAATGGCATTTTCTAATCAACAATACTAATTGATTGCCAACTAAATGTTGTACCACTGTGCAAGGTGCGGCACGTCATTCGTTTTTTATTACGCACCAAGATGAGAGACATTGTTGGGTCGCGTGTTACTGATAGATACCGCTACTTAGGCAGCTGAAAGATTGTGCAAGTGCAAATGCTTTTCACGGCATATGAAATTACCGCCAAGCCAAGAAACCGAGAGACCAAGAGACCAAGAGACCACGAGACCAAGCGACCAAGCGACGACCAAACCAGATCCATAGCAGGACCCAGGAGGCAGTCCCCCTCCGGCCAAACCAAGATGCTTTAGTCGTAGTCATAGCCATGCCTAAGTGCTGCGACAAGAATGGCAGCAGGAGTTGCAACTTCAACTGCAGCTGTAGCCGTTGCCGTTGCCGTAGCCGAAGCTGATTCTGAGGTTGAGGCGTTGCTATAGCCATGGTGGCATTGTAATTTGATGTTGCGGTGCTGGTACAGTTGTGTTTGGCAGCGCTACTGTTGCGGTCAGCTGTGGCAAGCAAACCACCTGAGCCTGGGGCATGCTGCATGCTGCACGCTGTATGCTGCATGCTGCATGCTGCTGCAGGCACAACTTTTTAGCCAGTTAACGGTGCGAATATTCGCGTCTTGGTAACTCGCAACTTTTCGCTATTGCAACATCTGCGTGTCGCTTGCAATTTCCTGCCTCAAAACACGTTCACCTGACACACACACACACACACACACACACACACACACATACACACACATATATATATGTGCATATATTTGTGTAATTATTTATAGTACGAGCTGCTTGGTTATTATGTGTGCGCATAAATATACATTGCAAATTTATTAAGTTTTATGCTCGAGTGCACAAAAGTCGACTCCACTTGCTTCTACAACGACACGACACGACACGCAGTGCAGCTGCTTAACAGTAAATGTCCCACTCCATCTCTCTCTCTCTCTCTCTTTTCTCTCTCAATATTTCTCTCTCCCTCCCTCCCTCTCAGAGTCTTCTCTTTTTCTGTGCGTGCGTGGCTTTAAAGAAACTTTGTTAACTTTTCTGGCAGCTAAGTAGGCTACAAAAAAAAACCAAACTAAATCAAGTTACGAGTGCGTCAATGCCGCAGGCTCGACTTAAAGATACCCAGTATACAGCAAATGCCTTTTTTATGCATATATTTTAATATATTTCTAAGCAATCAAATAAACTGTCCTATACAAGGATTTGAAGGCAAATTCCATATAGACAATAGTTAGGGACTATAGTAATAGAGACTGGATTTTCTCAAATGGAAATTGTGTGGAAAAGCACAAAAAACCGCAATAAAAAGTACATAAATTTAAAGAGAAAAAATACTAAAAAAGCCAATAAGCACATTATCCATATATTGAAAGTATTCTTTTAAAAAAACCCAACTGAAAATTGTAATAAATTAATATGTAAAATTAAATTAAATTTAAAAATTAATGTTGTAAATATAAATTTAACAATAAAAATGTTTTTTGAGAAAAATATAAAACTAATAAGAAAAATGTTTTATTATAGAAACAAAACTATGAGAAAGAAGAACAAAAAATCAATTTGTTTAGAATTTTTTTCTTATATAATTATTGTCAAAATTTCTAAATTTATAAAAACTATGAATTTCTCTACTGCTGCTGTTAGCTGTTAAATTGAGTGCTTAAATTAAATAAAAAATGTTGGGCAATATAAAACAGAATAATTTTATAAATATGAAAAAATATTCATAGTTTATAAAAATCGAAATTTATGAATAAAAATTATTTAAATTAAAGAAAATTAATATTTTGATTATAGATTATAGATACGTGCACCTTAACATAGCCTTGTTACTTGAGCTGAATTACAGGGTATTCAAATCCATAGACAAAAGTCAAGGCATCGCATTAGGCACGTGTAACACTACGGGTAAAGCAAACGGCTGGGCTTACATACGGGTTGAGTTTTATGGGCGGAGTGGTGACTAGTGACTAGTGACTGGTGACTGCTGACTGGTGACTGCGGGCTGAGGTTTTGTTAGATTTTGCCATATGGGCGTGGCATTGTCACCGCTTTGCGCAGTTGATGCGCTTTTTCGTTTAACGAGCCAAATTGTGTGCACCAAACTTTGAGTACTTTTACATATATAAATATATATATATATATATATATATATATATATATTTTTTTTTATATTTTTTGCATTTAAACTATTTAGTGTGCATGTGAGTGGAGCTGGGGAGCGGGGCTGCAGAAGATGTGACAAAGTTGAAGCCGCTAAGTGATTGATGGAGAGAAGAAACAAAAAGAAGGAAGACGGTCGAAGGAAAGAAAAAACAAGTTGACTTTGAGTTGATGCCAACAGGGGACCACTTGCTAAATGGATTGTGTTAACTGCAGTTCAAAGTTCAACATGCTGTTTAAATTGCAAACTCATCTATTTATCACTTTGCAAAATATGAAAAAGATTTGTTTGTTTGACTTGAAAATATTTCGCCCGCTTGTTTATGCACAAAAAGGAAAAGAATAAAAAGGGGACACACAAGTCCCCTATGTGTCATTCTATGGCATTTATCTGATTACTCAAGTTTTATTATTGCAAGCCCCTACCTTTAATCAAAGTGCCTGGGCCTGAAGCGTATTCTTAGGCCACTTCAGACTTTATACTCTGATTCTCTTTACTTCTCTCTGCAGTATGTAGTGCCCCATCCTCATCCTCATCGTATCTATCTCTTTGTATATATATCTCTCTGTCCCTTTCTGTATCAACTCAATGCTTACGTATTCCTTTACATTACTCATCAAGTAGACACCATGGGAAGCCATACCATTTCCGCACTGCGTGCCTGCTGCAAGTTGCAGCGTTGACAAGCTGTCCCATCAGCAAATCCCCCTCAGTTAAATCTACCCTCTCTGCCTCTCGCTCCCCTCTCTGTCATCTCCTCCTTAGAGTACAACAACTTAATTTGCACTATTCAGTGTCGCTATTCGTCGTTATTGTTGCTGTTGTTGTTGTTGTTGCTGTTGTTGTTGTTTTTGTTGCCGTCGTCTGCCAGCGGCAGTCGCTTCTTTTTTCTTCATCTTCTCTTTATTTTTTGTCTTTTTTTTACTTCCCACTTTTATTATTCCTCGCTCTGCCAAATTGTATCCGAGCCATTGTCGTAAAACATACGAAGAACCTCAGTGCGTATGTGTGATATTTGTTGCCGTTGTTAGCCGGTTCCAGGGCTGGCAAATCGTCATCTCTCTCTCTTTCCACTCCAAACCCTCCTGCACCGTTACAAAAAAATGTATTTTTGATGTTGTGCAATGCATTTGGCTGTGAAGTTGATTGAGCGAGTGAACAATGAGCATTCGGCTTGGAATATTGGATAGTGCGAATTTCTATTTCGGAATTCAAATAATATCCTAAATGGATTTGTAGAATTTCTGAACGATTTTTTCGTTCTCCCACGATTTTTAAAGAGGGAGCATGCAGAGCCACTGACTATCCTAATACGAATGCCAATACTAATGATAATACTAACGGTAATAAAAACAATACGAATGGAAATATTAATGCTAATGCTAATGCTAATACATTTACTAATGCTGAAGCTAATGCTAATGATAATGTTGGTTTATGCGAATGTTAATGCTAATGCTAATACTAATACTAATGCTAATACTAATGCTCATGCTCATGCTCATGCTAATGCTATTCCTAATGCTTATGCTTATGTTAATGATAATGATAAATAAATGAATTAGCCAATAATAATGCTAATGCTAATACAAAGACTAATGCTCCGGCTAATGTTAATGCTAATGCTAATACTTAAGCTAATGAAAATACTAAGTCTAATGCTTATAGTGAAGCAAATTGCGATGCTAATGAATATGTCAATGATAATGCTAATGCCAATACCAATGCCACTGGCAATGGTAATGCTAATGCTCATACCCAGACTAACGCTCATGGCTACAAAGAATGTACAAAGATAACAATGATAATAAATATTATTTAAGCTGACAAATCTACACTTGTTGTCCAGCCTGATTGCATTAGTTTTTCTTATTGTGGCTTTTGTTGTTGTTGTTGTTCATATTTTTTTTTTATTATTTTTTTGTTCTATTATTTTTATACCATATTTTACGTTGCTGTTGCTGCCATTTTTGATTTGGCTTTCTGACTGTGGCTGCTGCTGTCTGTTTCCCTTTGCTGCCCTTTCCCTCCCCCTCGCCGTTTGATTCCCTTGCTTACACTTGCAGCCATGCGACACGCCACCACGCCTTCTAGATCTCAAATTTGAACCTTCTCTTCCCGAACCGTTTCCCCCCGCCACAAACTCTCAGCGTGACAATCCCACGATGCGTCGACGTCAGCAGCCATCAGAGTTTTTTCCTATACATTTTCTCCAGTTATTTTTTCATATTTTCATTTCTTTTCAACTCTCACTCGCTTTCTCTTCCACTCTTTCGCTATTGTTGTTTTATTTTTTTTTCTGTTGCTTTGCTGTTCGCATGTGTGTCACAGTTTTAGTGTATAAAGTGCAAACAATCAACGCAAGCGACTTTTCTGCAACTGCCGCATGATGCACTTGCCAGCCAAACTAACACACACACACGCACACACACACACACGCACACACATGCTATCTATCTCTCTTTCCCTACTATTTACCACATTACTCATTCCTCAAGTTTGTCGCTTGTTGTTGTAACTTTACTTAGTTGTCAAATGCTTGCAGCATCTTCTACAATTCCCCTCGCATTTTTTTTCAATTTTTTTTTTTTTGCTCAGCTTGTTTCTGTCACTATTACATTTCATATTTCAATGGTGGTCCGAACTCCCTCAACATTGCTAGCCCCACACTCCACATTGTGTTTGCTGGTCAACTACTTTGTTCTTGTCCGTTGCTGCTGCTGCTGCTGCTGCTGCTGCAATTTTTCCAACGCTTTCTCACTTTTGTTTGTTTGCCTTTACTTCGCATTAGCTTTCTCTGTTGCCATTCTCATCCCCATTCCATGCAGCTTCTAATGCCGCTTTCCACAGCTAAACACCTGCTATTTGTATGCAGTTGATGGCCAAAAGATTTGTGTGCCGTCTAAACGAATGAAAATAAGTGCAACGATTTAGCCAATAATTCAAACAAATTGAGCGAGCTCTCTATCTTTTTCCTTTGTTTCTTTCCTTGCCGTTCTCTTGTCGTTCTTCTACTCTTTCTTTTCTACATTTCATTTGTTAATGCATCTATGCAAATTACTTACACAGCAAACTTCCCCATAACCAACAGTAATTGAAAATAATTTAATAAATAGAATGCAATTAATATAACCTGTAGCTAGAGTATAAACGGGTATTACAACTATGGTATGTAAAGCAATTCAAATTGATGTAGAAAAAGGTTTTAACTATAGATAAATAGACTTCAATTTACTTCAATCAATACACAGCTATTTTGAAAAGTATTTGAGCATAATTTATAAATAGAAACCAATTAATATACCCTGTAGCTGGTGTATAAACCTATGTTAAATGCAAAGCAGTTTAAATTGATTTAGGAAAATGTTTTAATTCTAAATAAATACACTTGAATTTACTTCAATCAATAAACAGCTATTTTGAAAAGTAATTGAACATAATTTAATAAATAGAAACCAATTAATATACCCTGTAGCTGGTGTATAAACCTATGTTAAATGTAAAGCAGTTTAAATTGATTTAGGAAAATGTTTTAATTTCCTTCAATCAATAAACAGCTATTTTGAAAAGTAATTGAACATAATTTAATAAATAGAAACCAATTAATATACCCTGTAGCTGGTGTATAAACCTATGTTATATTCAATGCAATTCAAATTTATGTAGGAAAAGATTTTAACTTCATATAGTTATACTATAGAATATATAGTAAATTAGACCTTGACACTCAAGTTACTCTAAGAAAAGTACACCAAGCTCTTAATAAATCCATCAAGAAAAAGCAGAAATCTTTCCTATAAACTTGTTCCTTCATTTTGAAAATCTTTTGCATTTTATTGCTGCGCATATTTTCAGTGAGAGCCTTGGGATATTTCACAATAATTGATTCACGTTGCTCCCCCAGCTGCTTAAGCGAGCTTAACTTTCAATGTAATTTAATATGATTTCATTAGTAAATATAATAAAAGATGCTATGACCTTTTCACATTTAATGCTATGCAAACACACACACACACACGCACACACCTCTCTAACCCCCAGCTGAGCAGTTGAGTCACTCAGCTATGATATATACCTCATAATGGGGATACTGTCCAGTGGCATTTAAATTTTGAGGAGAACTTCACATTGTCTCTTGCCTTGCTTCGTAATTCCCTTACTCTCTCTCTCTCCCAACTCTCCCTGTCTCTCTCTTAAATGCCAGGTTTATATGGCATACAGAGGCCAGTAAAAAAAAAAGAGCAACAATGAGAACTACAACTCCCTCAACAGTTACAGCTTTAGTGACTTCGAGTGAGTGATACGCGTACCAAATGTCCAGCAGTCCAGCGGAGGTCCAACCATGCAGCAGTCTCACATTTCCAGCTCCCGGATCCCGATGCTGTAGCTACCTCCAACTCTGCATCTATCCAATCCCATGCACAGTTCACTGCTGTCATAAATGTGAAGCTGGTACAGCTGGATGGGGCGAGGGGTATAGGGTAGGTGTAGGTATAAGGGGTGTGGCGCCTGATGCCTGATGCCTGATGCCTGGGATAGTCGTAATCCCAAAACATATACTTGCAAGTGCGCTTAAACCAACAAACAGACAGAGAAAGAACAAGTGAGAAAGCTGCAGTCTGAGCATGCTAGACTTTCAGATACCCAGTTCAGTTCACCCGATGATATGATTATCACTTAAATTGAGAGTTTTATTGAAAAATATATATACCTAATAGTAGCGAACATGGTCGAGTTTCTGCCTGTTACATGCATTGCCACAAAGTTAATATACTCCGTATTAAAAAAGGAGAGAGCTCCCCTCTGTCTCTCTCTCTCTGCACAGGCAAACAAACAAACATACAATAAACAGGAAGCGTAACGAACAAACAAAGTGAATGAAAATGTTGTGAGAGTGTGCGAGAAAGAGAGAGAGAGAGAGAGAGAGAGAGAGGGAGTCAGACTGTAGCGAAAAACTGAATAAAAATAATTAAGCTGCTGTTGACGCACTTTTTCGGCACGCTAAGCACGTGACTATGGAAAGGGTGATGATGCGATGGAGGCGACGCAGGAAACGGCGACGTTTGGGGCAAGACAAAGTCGTTACAGAAATAAGACAATGGGTTGTAGCTGTGACACGTAACGCCATCAAGAAGGTGGCCATTAAACATGAACTAAGCAACAGAAGCGACAGAAGCGACAACTGCAGCTGCTCGATGTCTCGGCAAAACACAGCCCCAAGTACAAGTTAAATACTAAGTAAACCGCTTCCCCTCCCTCTCTCTCCGCATTTCCCTCACCCAATTATTTGCGAGTGTTTCTAATTTCCCATTTGCTCGTTTAAGCATAATCTGTACTCCTCCCTCGTTTTATTAACGCATAGGTTTATATGCACCCTTTACTTTCCTTATTACTCATGCATTTAAATTGCTTGGAATTTGCAATAAAATATAATTTCAGCATTCTATTCTACAGCTTTACAATCGTAGTATTATTATTTTAATTTATTATAATATATAGAGAATACATAAGTAAGTTAAGTTGCCTTTTGTATGCCTTCAGAACTGTCTACTTTTCTAAAATGTTTTTTGATTCAGAAAAGTATCTTAAATCGCATACAATATCAGCTTTATATCCTTCCTACTTCTTACAAGCTTTACTTAATCGTTTAACTTTGTTAAAATATTTGTACAAGCAGTTCTTGAATCAATTTGCAAACTTTTATTAATAACATTAGATTTCCTTCCCCATATAATTATGATTGATTTCTTTTCCCTCATAATATTTATTTATTTTCAATTTTCAATTATAACTACAGATTTTTCTGATTCATACTTAGATATTTATTACAAACATGACATATGGGATAAACGATGGGAGAAACCCCGAAGAAATAGAAAACCCCAAGGAATCTTACACTAAATTAAAACTAACTAAATAATAAGTTGATTCTTGACATTTGCTTATGCAATTTTGCGAAAGTCACGATAATCTAGTATCTACCAATTCAGCTTTGGCTCGACAAAGTAGATCAAGCGTAGAATGATGCCACGGGAGATTTGAAATAAGCTTCAATACTTTATTTTATTTATTTATAAATATTATACTTTTTGTATTCATCAAATTTATTTGTTATTTAGTTATTTATTCATTTGTTTATTTAATATAATTTGCATTTATATTTCCAATTACTAACCTAATTCTATTTGCTAAAAATTAATCAGAAATCTATGATTTTCTGTACAAGTTTGAGTTGACGCATTGGCATATGTCTGACTGAGTTCAATCTCAATTCCACACTTGTACACTTATTATGTAGATCTCACTCTCTCTCCCTCTCTCTCTCTCTTCCCTACTTCCCTTTGATTAGCTCTGCTTGCTGCTCTCACTGTCGCACACACAATTATAGTTGCCCCTTCATTTTTGTAAGCATTTCATTGCGAGCACTCGTAATTCCCAAAAAACATGACCCACTTTGACCCCGATACTGACCACTAACTAACTAACTAATCTAAGAGCAAAAGAGTGTGAGAGAGAGAGAGAGAGATGAAAGACAAAGAGTAGCGGTAGAGAGAGAGAAACAATGAGAAGGACGCTGACGTTGCCTGCCATTTCAGTTCAACGCTTCTAGTTATTATTGTTGTACATTTTGTTATACTTTTTTCTCCCAGGGTTGTTTCTAATGAATATGAAGAGAAGTTTGCATAATTTACACTGCTGCAGATGGACGAACAAGCAAAAAAACATAAAAAAAAAAAAGTATATACATATATATATAAAAGCAGGACGACAAAGGGACAATGAGTATGGCGAGCACAACTCAAATTGCATTGAATGACATGCATTTTAGAGGGGGGGCTGCGGAGAGAGAACGAGAGGGGGGTTGGTTCTGCCAACCAACTTTCTCTGCAATTTTTTGGCCGTAACCTCGTCTGGGCCGCAATGAAAAGTAAACAAATCGTAACAAAGACAAATGACAGTGAAATGTGTCAAAAATGTGAAACGAACGAAACAAGTTTTTGCATAATTGTTAAATTGTTGCACTTTTTCTTTTTTTATGTTAATTTTCATTTTCATTTTCGTTTTCGTTTTCGTTTACATTTTTTGGCTTGCCTTTATTGCAAATTGAGTTTAGTTCTATTTTCGGGCTTATTAAAGTTACAAGCGTAAATTGCCAAGAGGAGAAAACAAGTTAAGCATCAACTAAGGCAAAGCAGCGACCAGGCACGCACATTGCTACAATAAAATAAATAAATAAATGCAAAAGTCAGTTACCTGACGACTGACGGGCCTTCACACACACGCGCACGCACACACACACACACACACACACACCTACCTCTCTCTACAAATACATATATTACAAGTTGCGTTGGCAAAACGCATGTGTCACTGGCAAAGGGACTGAAAGCAGCAGAAGGTGCGCATTTGTCAGTTAGAAACGGGACCAAAATGTTTGACGCTTTGACAGCTGCGGCAACGTCGACGTTGCCAAAAATCAAACGGGCCAAAAACGCTGCGCTTCATCGCCATCGTCGTCGTCGTTGTTGTTGTCGTTGTCGTTGTCGTTGTCGATTCGACGCTTTCAACGACAGCACGCAAAGCGTCCTGTTCAATGGGACATTTTCACTTTGACAGCATCCCATCGCCGACTGTCGTCAATTCCCAATGACGACAACAATGCTCATCATGATGTTGCTGATGATGATTGCAATGCTGATGTTGCCGTTGCTGTTGCTCTTGATGTTGATGTTGATGTTGATGATGATGGCTGCCGTTTTTCGGCTCACCTCCTTATACCCGCTAACCCGCACAGAAGGTGAAAGGAGTATAATCACTTTGTGGCAATGTATGTAACAGCTTACAGATGCTTGATCTGCATATTAAAACTGAAGCTATCAAACTATTATTATTAACAATTGCTTTTTATTTAAGCATAATCTGAATGAATAACAAATTCAAGTTTCCAGCTACAAAATAAATTTTAAAATATTTTTAATATTTCTTTAAATTACTTCATAATAATTATATTTGAATATATTTCTAACAATTTGTTTATATTTAATTTTTTAATTTATCGCTTTTGCTAATATTTCGCTTAGCGAGTATCTCAAAGTCGAGCACACTGCACTGTTGCCTACGCAGCTGTATGTGTTCCCTTTGACGAGGTAAGCGGGAAACATGTCGCGGCTGATGCTCAACTGGCTTAGACCGACACTTGCCAACTTTGCCAGGCCGAATGAGGCATAAGACATGTGTTATATCGCATATGTGATTGTGGCATGGAAAATAGGAAATGGCCATGTCTATGGCGTCTGTGGCAATGTGTAACTGCGTGTGTGTGTGTGTGTGTGTGTGTGTGTGTGTGTGTGTTGCCAAAACCTCAAATATATTACACTGCACGTTCTCCTGCCACTTACAAACACTTTTCGGTTATTTTTAATATGAATACGTGACTTTGTTAGAAGAAAGTGTATTCGCCTTTCGCGTCGCCGTCTTTTGCGTGCGAACTGCGCTACGTTGCCCTTGTGCGAGGGCTACCGAACCGCTCCGGCTGGTCAGCTAAGCTTTTGTCAAAGAAAAAGCTCAAGTATCGCAGCGAAATTTTTCTAAGGGATCGAGTTACAAATTAGCACACAAGTTCTTTTCATTTTGAAGAGCTTACAATGCTTAAAAAAACACAACAATAGCTGAGCTTTCGCAGCTTCGCTTTACTCTGATCAAATGCCACTCTGAAAAGCTCAGTTATAAGTCAAAAGTAGTTGGTATATAGCAGCTTTCAGTTGGAAAAGCTAATCAAATTGAATCTAAGCTTCATTGAGGAAACAATAGTAGAGTCAGATGAATCAATTGCAGCTTTAAAGCTTTGCTAAAGTCAAAAGATCTCAGCTTAGATTAAGCATATTTAAAAGCGTCTGCTGCTTGCAAAGTTCAGTCAGCAAAGCTGATGAAATACTGCACACAAGCTCAGGAGTTGCTCAAATTAGCTTCAAGTTGCACTGAACGCACTTTAAAAACTCTTTGCGAAGCTTCCAAAAAGCTCTCTCTATCTCTCTAGCTCTGTCAAATTAAAGTCGAGTGCAATGCAATTAACTTTCAGTAGCTTTCTCTCTGTGAGCAAAAACTGTTGAAATCAAGGTGATTAAACTGTTGACGTAGCCCTGGGCCCAAAAATGACCTGTGACCAGCACATCAGGCTCAAGCGGCAGCCACATATTCACAGCACACAAGGTAAATTCAGCAATGTACACACACCAATTCACACACACACACACACGCACACACACACACATAAAATACAAATGTGCCAAATGATAACATTTTTGGGCTGCTGTTGCCGTTGCAGAAAAGACTCAACGCCTCTGCAATTCGTTTTAAGTGTGTGTGGGTAGCAGTGTGTATAGCTATGTGTAGGTGTGTGTGTGTGTGTGTGTGTGTGTCGGGTGTTAGCTTGATACCCATCTAGCAGGTATGCCAGCTATAGAGAGCCTTGTCCTGCCTTGCTGCGTGTGCACGATTGCATTCCTTGAATGCTCATTTGCTGCTGCTTTCGATGCGCTTTTGCCGTCTGTCTATCTGACTGTCTAGATATATATGTATGTGTGTGTGTGTGTGTGTGTGGGTGTATGTACATGTAAGCGAGCTGGCTGCTAAATGATTTTCTGTTGTTGTATTGGCATTGGTATTGGTATTGGTATTGGTATTGGCCTGCCAAATTGATGCGATTTTATGTATTTCCATGATGCGCTTATTCGACTTGGGCATTATCCTCAACCCGCAGCGCTTTCCATGCATACAAATTGCTAAATTATTTAAGCAGCATGAGCAACAGCAACTACAAGAGTAACAGCAACAACGTGAACAGCAACATCGCGTTGGCCGCCCGCTGCTATTAGTTCAGCTTGTCCCAAATCCTGTCCAGAAAGCACGCCAATGTCCAGGCATACCCAGCTTAAGGTCAGACCGCACAGCAGGGACACAAATGTACAAAATGTGCGTTCTCTGTGTCTGCAAGTGTGTGTGTGTGTGCGTGTGTGTGTGTGTGTGTGTAATTGAGTATATTTGTGTCTGTATTTGCCAAGCCAATAATAAATAAGTGGCCAAAAACCGTAGCATACTTTTGTGCGCCGTTAAACTTTTTGCGTAAATTTTGCGTTCGCCAGAGAATAAGTTTGAGCTACCCTCGCTATACTCCCCCCAACAGCCCTCTCCCAAGCAGACAAACACACACACACATACACACACACAGGCATACACATACACGCGTACAATGTCTGTCTGCTCACATGCGCATACGCATTAAATTCAATTTAAAATTCATGGCATTAACTTTAACTTCAACTTAAGTCCACCGCATGCAACTTGTTAAGTGAGTGGGGTGTGCAAATGCTTGTAAATATGTATGTGGCTGTATGTGTGTGTGTGTGTCTGTGTCTGTCTGTGTGTGTGCGTGCCTTGGGGATGCCAGTTGCCGTGTGGGCTGCTGTGGCATGTGAAGTAAGTTATCTGAAATCTGGCCAGTTGCCACTGCAGCGCTTTTAACTTAGTTTTGCTATCTGCAGCTTTCACTAAACCCCGCGCGCGCTCGCTCACGTCTCTCTCTCACTCTCTCACTCGCTCTTTCGTTCTCTCTCACTCGCTCTCTGTGTGTGTGCATTTCATATGCCCAGCATTTTTGCAATTTTATAATTTGATTGCATACTTTTGAGACGCACATTAACACATTGCGTGACTGAGTGCATGGACATATATACATACACACACACACACACACGCACACATATATATATATATATACATATATATATACCTATGTGTGTCTGCATGTATCTCTGCATTTAAAGCTCAGCTAATTGCAGCCACAGCGCAACTTTTGCGTCCAATTGGCCAGCAAATGGCAAAATAACCACACACACACACAAAATCACTACAAAAAAAATGTAAAATGTACAAAATTTAGTTAAAATCTAACTAACTAACTAACCAACTCTAAGTAGCTGACTTGCAGTTGTGTTTATGCAAATGTGATGTGAGCTGTGAAAAAGACAGCTGTACAGACAAATTGGGCTAGAAGCGCAATTAGCCAAAAAAAAAAAGAGAAATTTACAATAAATATGCAATAATTACAAAGCAACTTTAAATGCATTTCATTTGCAATCAATCATTTACTATTCAATAATTATTTCAGCTAGGAATATTTAAATGTTTTGGATTATATTAAATATTCACCTAATGAAATTTACTAATTCTGCATTGATTGAGTTAATGCTGATTCAATAGAATATCAATAAATTTATGTTTTATACAATTACAAATTGTTGAATAAATTAAGAAAATTGCATTTTAAATAAATAAAAAGTCGCTAATAATTCAATATGCATAAGTCTGTAATTAGTAAGGATTACATATTTAGCATATACATATGTATATAATAATAATAACTGTATGGGTTATTAAGTAAAATAAATTCTGCTGCGAAAACTGCAAAATGTTTTCTGTTTAAATTTATTAGTTGAATGTATGTTTCTATCAATTTTGCAGAACAAATATTACGTGCAGCTTTCACAATTTTAATACATTTTTCCAAATTTAAAAGGTAAATTTTAGAATATTTTATATACAAAATGAGTGAACTTCGAATTTATAATGACAAAAAAACAAAAAATATATATACATATATAAAACCACAAGAAAATAATAAATATATAAAATAACTAAGAATATTACAAAAATAATAATAACAAAAAAAGTTTAATTAAAAAAAATTGTTTCAATATTCAAAGCGCTATTTATTTTCAACATTTATAAAAAAAAAAAATAAATAAAAAAGCTTATAAATATTTGAATAAAAAATCAAAGCGCTTTTTACTTTCTAAATTTATATAAGTATATTCAAAAAAAAAAATAAAAACAAAAAAAAACCAAAAACAAAAAAAATAAATAAAACCAATAACAAAAAATATATATAAGTAGTAACAATATCAATTAATTAAAAAAATGTTATTATAAAAAAAAACAAATTAAAAAATAATAAAAAAAATGTTAAAAAAAAACAAAAACTAAAAAAAAATAAAAGCAAAAAATATTTATAAGTAGTAAAGATATCAATCAATAAAATAAAATGGTTAAAAAAAATATTTAAAAAAAAAAACAAAAATTAAAAAAAAGAAATAAAAACAATTAAAACAAAAATTAAAAAAAAAATAAAAGCAAAAAATATTTATAAGTAGGAAAGATATTAATCAATCAAATAAAATGGTTTAAAAAAATATTTAAAAAAAAACAAAAATTAAAAAAAGAAATAAAAACAAAAAAAAAACAAAAAAATTTATAAGTAGTAGAGATATCAATTTATCAATAAATATTTAAAAAAATATGTAAGTGAAAAACAAAAATTAAAAAAAAAGAAATAATGACACCAAAAAAAAAAAACCAATATATATCAATTAATCAAAAAAAAAAACATTTTTTAAAATAAATAACAACAATAAAATCAATCATAAAATTATATAAGTTGTTAAGATATCAATTAATCAATAAAAATGTTTAAAAAAAATATTAAAAAAAAAACAAAAATTAAAAAAAAAAGAAATAAAAACAATAAAAACAAAAATATTTAAGTAGTAAAGATATCAATTAATCAAAAAAACATAGATATATGTGGATATATAAATGTGAATGCACTCAATAACTTCATAAATCAAAGCGTTTGCTCAGTAAGAAAATGGAAAAGATAATGAAACCAATAATAAATAAAAAAAAAAACAATCAGAGCGCTTTTCATATAAGTATATTTACAAAAAAAAAATGGAAAAAAAATATTAAAAAAAAACAAATAAAAACAAAAAAAAAAAAGAAAAACAAAATATATATATAAGTAATAGAGATATCAAACAAACAAAATGAAAAAAAAAACAAATTTAAAAGAAAAAATAAATAAAACCAATAAAAACAAAAAAAATATATATGTAACAATATTAATTAATCAAACAAAAAAAAACAAAAATAAATAAATAAAAACAATAAAATCAAAAAATGTATATAAGTTGTTAAGATATCAATCAATAAAAATGTTTCAAAAAATATTAAAACAAAAACAAAAATTAAAAAAAAATGAAAGCAAAAAAAATTTATAAGTAGTAAAGATATCAATCAATAAATGAAAGACAAAAATTAAAAAAAAAATAAAAAACAAAAAAAACAACAAAAAAATGAATAAGTAGTAAAAAAAAAGAAATCAATCATCAAAAAAAAAAAGACAATTAAAAAAAAAAAAAAAATAAAATCAATAACAACAAAAAAATGTTAAAAAAAAATATTATAAAAAACAAAAATTTAAAAAAAATAAATAAATAAATAAAAAATAAAAACAATCAAAACAAAAATATATATAAGTAGTAAAGATATCAATTGAGTGAAGTAACTTTTAAATCAATAGTTCACTTGTGTTTATGAATACTCAATACCAATACAAACAAACTGATCGATCGCTTGCCTTGCGATATCTAAATCGAAAGTTGTCAGTTGTCGGAAATACCACAGAAATACAACAAAATTGCTTGTGAAATGCTTTCAACAGTTTCTGCTTCAGTGTCTCACAAATTTCATAGATTACCCGCTATAAGAATACAGCAAGCATAAAGTTATTTCTTAAGTTTTGTTAGTTCAATTTTATCGTCGATTCGCGTCAACGTTCCGACGCATCGTTGCACTTTTCTGCATTTTCCGTCCACCAAATTTTAATGTACTTCAAAAATTGCTAAAACTTTTATTTTTCTACTCACTTTTGTTGTTTGCAGTTAGAAACCTTAAGCTGCTGTGGCAAGCGCGCAAGCAAATGCATTTGCATTGTTGGCATGTAAAGAAAGGCTAAAGAACACGACGACGAAGAAGGATAAGCAGATGAAAAAGTAAAGGAGGAACAGGAAGAGAGTAGCAACAGATAACGGAGTCAGTTCGAAATTGTCTTTTGTTTTCGAGTTTCTTTGGCTGGAGCTCATAAACGAAGTCCATGCATTTTGCAAATTACCGCAGGTTAAAAACAAACATGCTGTGCTCTCTCTCTCTGTCTCTCTCTCTTTCTGTCTCTCTCTTTTTCTCTCCCTCTCCCCACTTTCTCAGTTGAGTCTAAATAATCTTAAAGTCAACCTTAGCGCTCTTCAAACTCACACTTTGATGCTGTCAGCGCTAAAAGCGATAAACATGTGTATATGTGTGTGTGTGTGTGTGTGTGTGTGTGTAACAACATCAAAGAACTTGAAGCTGAAAACACTTTGGTTTATTAGTTCGCAGTTACCACTTGTCAGATATGGCTTAGCTTTGGCCTGGCTAACGCATTGACGTTTATTGAATCAAAATCGTTTCGTGCCCAGCAACGACGCCTTTTCCTATGTACCTCACTTGCCGCACTCCGCATACTCCCCTCCCGACCCCCTCTCCCACTATTGCTACCTACGCAATCCCGAAGCCCCACTTCTCCATCAATTTGCCCGTTTCTCAATTCCCGTTTCCCATTTCCCATTTCCCGTTTCCCGTTGCATTGTTTGCCCCGCGCTCGTAAGTAAAACAAAAAAACAAAGGAGATTTCCCTATGGATCGTGTTCAGCAAACTGCCGAGTTTTGAGCGTCCAAGTACTTCAACTCCTCCTCCCTCACTTGCTTGCTAGGTTCCACACACCTCGCACCTCTCACCACTTTTCCCGTAACCCATCTCCACTTTGTGCGCAAACATTTCAAATCGCCGGGTCATGATTCAAGCACTCAGTCAGCTGTATTTTATTGAATTAAGGCGAAGCTGGAGTTTGCCGACTACAACAAATGCGACTCTAGGGGGCAAAACATTGTGGGTTGAGCAGGCAGCATGTGGATATATATGTGAATGCACTCACACTCACACTCACACACTCACACACTCACATTCAATAACTTCATAAATCAAAGCGTTTGCTCAGTCATTTTTCGAATTTGTTTGCTGCATCGCAATGAAACGTTGCCCGAAGAGTCGCTGTACCCCATCCCCCTCACTCCACCCCCTCTCCACTCTTCTAACCCATCTCTGTGTGGAAAAAAGAGTTTTCTTTTGTGTATGTGTTTTTTTTTGTTGTTGTTGCTGTTGTTGTTGTTGTGTTTTTTGCACTGCACCAGTGCTGCTACTTTAGCTATTTAGTTGCTAGATCTAGAAAACAGTGACGGAGTTGACTGGCATTGGCGGGATTCTAGGCGGACGTTTGTCCGAGGCTGCTCGGGCAGTAAACGAATCACACAAATAGTTGCGGAGTATCTCTGAACAGGCAAAATGTTTGGAAATATCGGAGAGTATATTTAATTCATAATATATTTTTTGTCACAAGAATGTTAGTGTATTATTAAAATTTAAAGGTTAAACTTTAATTGGTGAAGGAAATCTTAAGCTACAAACACGCTGGGAACTTGACCATCAACTTCCTTTACTGCCATGATCGAATATTAAAGTTGAAGTAAAGAGCAAAATATTCAACCTAAAAACATTAAATTGCGATATTGTGTTTAAGGTTAATTTTAAATTTCAATAATTATAATAGACATACAGATTGAATATATGAAACTACAAATAACTTAACAAGAACGGGCTACACAGTCTCGAAAATTGTTGCACTTGGTTCAAATCCCTGGTAATGAATGAATCCCTGATACGATGATTTAATTGACACTGAAGAGTATTATAAATAATCTTAAATTTGCTTAAGATATGAGAGATTTTCCCGTTTCCTTTTAATGTAGATCTTTTAACAATTTAACACTTTTACTTGACTATTTTCACAATATTTGTAGCAATTTTTAGCTAATTTTTTCCCCCAAAGAGATTCTGGCAGCACTGCTGCAGCGACTGCACTCGCTTGCCATTGTTCTTGTAATTGCTGATGCTCTTGTTGTTGTTGATTTCACTCTTCATTTTTTCTTTTGTTTTCCATTCAATTCCCATTAAATTGGCAAGGATATCATAAAGTTGGGCAACAAATTCCTTTATTTGCTGCATTGAGCATGCACAAAAGTGCATATTTTTGCAGATATAGCTAATCTGTGAATGTAGGGCATCTACTAGTCGTTCTCACTTTGTTCACGTTCTCTCTGTTTGCAGTTGGATTTGTCTGTGTATTTGAGTGTGTGAGTGTGTGTGTGTGTGTGTGTGTGTGTGTTTTGTTACCTATGCGATTGTTTGAATGCCTCAACGTGTATGTTATGCTCTCTGCAAGTTTTTTGCCACTTTGCTGCACTCCACCCTGCATGCAACAATTTGCATAGGGTATGCTCGGTTTTAAGTCGCTTCAGTCTACATATAATATCTATATATTATTCTTATAACTTCTTATATTAGCTAAAACTACAGGGTATATTCTTAGGTTAAGGTATTTCTGTACACTTTGTCTAGCAGTAGACAGTAGTAGTAGAAACCTATAGACATTACAGGGTATCTTTTCAGTATTAGATCGCTAGAAATAATGTCAAGCAGTCAAATACACTTGCTACTGGGGAACTTCTTAGTATCAGGTCTCTCGAAACAATGTCAAGCTTAAACTTACAATAATTACAGGGTATCTTCTCAGTATGAGATCGCTCGAAGCAATGTGAAGCAGTCAAATACACTTGCTACACACTTGTTTTACTTCTACCTGAAACTTACAATTATTACAGGGTATCTTTTCAGTATCAGATCGTTCGAAACAATGTCAAGCTTAAACTTAAAATAATTACAGGGTATCTTCTCAGTATCAGATCGCTCGAAACAATGTCAAGCTTAAACTTACAATAATTACAGGGTATCTTCTCAGTATCAGATCGCTCGAAGCAATATCAAGCTAAAATTTACAATAATTACAGGGTATCTTCGCAGCATCAGGTCTCACGAAACCATATCAAGCAGTCTATTACATCTGCTACACACTTTGTCTACTTCTAGCTGAAATGTATAATCATTACAGAGTATCTTCTCAGTATCGGATCGCTCGAAACAATGTCAAGCTTAAACTTACAATTATTACAGGGTATCTTCTCAGTATTAGATCGCTCGAACCAATGTCAAGCATAAACTTACAATAATTACAGGGTATCTTCTCAGTATCAGATCGCTCGAACCAATGTCAAGCATAAACTTACAATAATTACAGGGTATCTTCTCAGTATTAGATCGCTCGAAACAATTCCAAGCTGTCAAATACACTTGCTACACACCTTGTCTAATTCTGGCTTAAACTTATAGCCATTACAGGGTATCGTCTGTCTCGGCCAACGCCTTGTTTGTTGCAATGCGCAGTGGGCGTGGCAGGGCAATGAAAGCGCTGTCCGCTCATTGACGCGACATCTCCGAGCCGCTGGCTTTGTGCTCTAAGCTTTATTAATGGCGCTGCGACAAGCGTAAGGCGTGACAGTGCCTCCCAAAAAGCACGCCACACTTTTAGCGTGATTTCTTGGTAAGCAAAAAGACGCACACCCAATGGAAGGAGGAAGAGAAGGAGAGAAATAGAGAAATAGAAAGAGAGAGACAGAGAGAGAGAGATTCAAACTAAAATGCATTTTGCTAGAATCAACTAGATTAACAAATTGCGTTAGCTACCCCAAAACAGTCTGTGCCACCCCAACGCTCGTGCCACATGCAACACGCTGCCTAATTAGTGTGTTGCTTATAGAGGCCAAAAGGCAGAAGAAGAAGAAAGAAAATGTACACAAACAGGCGGCGGCTGCAAGTTTTTTACATTAAACCAGCAACAAGAGCAAAAAAGCAACTAGAAAGAGAACGAGAGAGAGAGGGAGTGAGAGGGAGGAGGAGAGAAAGAGCCGGTAATAAAAAGAGGGAAAGAAAAGGTAAATGGTAAAAAGGGAAAACTCATTGAAAACCTGCAAAACGGCACATTTTCCCCAGCGTACAGCGATCAACAAAGTTTTTCAACTTGTTTTTTACACACACACACACACACACACATACACACACACAACAAATTGTTCAATGTTGTCGTTGTTGTATAGCTTCAATATATTTGTACGTTGTATGTTTTATTCTTTTTTATTTACACGCCCGCTTTGACTTATTTGCGAAGCAATAAATGCCACCTTAGTCTCGAGTCTAGACTAAACGGGAAGCAAAATAAACCTAAACAACAAAGTTCTTTCGCTTGTGGGCGAAGTTCAGCCTTAAAAAAAAAGAACTGAACTGAACTGAAATGAAATGAAACGAAACGAAATGAAATGAACAGAAAAGAAACAAAAGAAACGAAAAAAATACAACAAAAAAAAAACAAAAAAAAAAAAAGAAGAAATGAAATTTGCGGCACACCAAAGAGCCATTTGATGCCTTAGCTGTTGTTGCAACAGATTCTGGCAACATGATAAGGCAGTGGGTCAGTGTGTTTACAGTTTGCAATTGGCCAAGTTTCATGTTTCGCTCAACAGCTCAATTCAACAATAATTGGCAATTAGTGAACTCTTGACAAAGCAAGTTCTCAATTCAATTCAATTTCAATTTAATTTGACACGCTATGTTAAAGTGACGATGCTAAGTAAAAGTGTTTAGCATTTAAAATGTGATAACAACAGATGTTATATGTTATATGTTAAACAGCTTATGTTAAAGAAAATATATTAATAAAAAGAACTGTTGAGAGAGAACAGAGTTATTGATAAAGTGACTATGTTAACAGAGAGAGTTAAAAGAGAGCAGTCACTAAGAAATTGCTCTGTTAAAGTGACGATGTTAAATAGCTAATGTTATAGAAAATATATTAATAAAAAGAATAAAAAGTTGCTAAGAAAGCTCACTGTTAAAGCGACAAAGTTAAAGAAATACCTTTTAATAGATAACAATGCTTAAGAGCTATTGTTAATGTAACCATGTTAACAGAGATAGTTAAAAGAAAGCAAAGTTTCTAAGAAATCGCTCTGTTAAAGTGACGATGTTAAATAGCTTATGTTATAGAAAATATATTAAAGTGATGATTTTAAATGTGTTGATAAAAAATAATTGCTGAATTGTAATGTTAAGATAATGATGTTTACGCTTAAAGGGTACAGAGAAAATAATCTTTATGCAAATAAAAAGTTGCTAAGAAATCTCACTGTTAAAGTGACGATGTTAATAGATAACAATGTGACGATGTTAGCGAGAGAGTTAAAGAGAGCAAAGTTACTATGAAATCGCTCTGTTAAAGTGACGATGTTAAATAGTTTATGTTATTAATAGCTAATGTTAATGTGACGATGTTAATAGTATTAAAAGAGTACAAATCTCAAATGTGTTAATTAAAAGATGCCAACAGGAACCACTTTCAAGAGAGAACAATGTTAAGAAGTCTTGATTTGAGATGTTATGCTAAAGGGACAATGTTAACATGCTCTGTTAAACGAATGAATTATCTTTTAGTGTTAATACAAGGTTGCCCATAAATCGCACTGTTAGCTGCTGCTCGTGGAAACAACATTGTCGAGTTGTAATGACAATGTTTAGCAAAAAAGAGTAGAAAGGTGTTTAAAGCAAGAAACTGCGATAAATAATAAATATAATGCAGACTGTTAAGTGGGCGGCAATGTTAAAGAGCTGCTCTTAAAAAGTAGCAAGTGTAGTATAAAATGTTGTGTAAAACTGTTAATGCAATACTATTATGCACAATATTACAGCACAAATGGCAGGCTTTTAACCTCAAAACTGATTCGAGAGTTGTAATTAATCCGTTGCAATTGCCAACTACATATAACCAAGTATATATTAAATGTATTTTATATTGATTTCAGTGAATGTTTGAGCAGATTATCTGATCAAAGCATTAAATTTACCGAACAACTAAAAGACGATTAAAGAGCCAGCATATTGAATAAATCATTTCATTATACCCTGAACAGCGATATATTAGTTTTGTGCAAAATGTTCGTCTATCAGTCTGTGCGTCTGTCTATCTGTATGAACGCATCGAACTCAGAAATTGTAAGAGCTAGATATACCAAATTATGCAGAAAGGTTCCGCAGCTCAAGTTCATTTATAATTTTGGAAAGTTAAAAAAAAACCAATTATGACCACATTTCTTAACACAGTTGCTTCCGCTTGTTTTTCAATACTTCATCCAATCATTTATATGTGCAAAATTTATTTGTGTATCCGCGTTTCATTTCTTGAGTGGAAAATAATTGTTTATTCATATTATATATTATTTAATTCCCACTATTATTAATCATAGGTTCCCATATACCGCACGCAGATCAAATTTTGTGTACCTTCCCACCTTACCAAGCAGTTATAGTCACATTGCTCAGCTGCTTGGCGAATACCATGGAGAAGCAATGCGGAAAGTTTAATCAAGTTCGGTCTATAAATAAGGCAGATAATCAGAAAAGAGAGAAAATGGAACTGCTTGCGCTTCGTTCGTGTGCGAGTGACGTAGCACTCAGCTTGGACGTGCAAACAAACTTAATGGAACCTGATCTGATTGCTCAGCTTAAATTACCACTGAGAATGCATCAAAATCGTCGTCTATATGATTTTGGGAATTGAAATATTTTCAGTTTCAGTAGCAATAAATATGAACATATGTACAGGGTATTATACAGGCGCAAGTGCTCGACTTTCGTAAATTTTATATTTTAACATTTTATATTAAAGTAATAAGTAGTTAATGTAGATTATCAGATTAAATATTGCTACCAAAAGAAAAGATTTAAAGTATTGCGAAAAAAAAGGGAATAATATAATATTTGTTAAACTTTTTAATATGACTTCTGATATTGTCTTTGTCTTTGTTTGCCTGTCAACGGAAATGTGCGGACATGAGCTTTCACTGTTTGCAGCGGAGGGGGGTTGCGGTGGGGTGGGCGGGGTGGGTGTTGGCAAAGAGAGTTGTTGGTCACACGTGAGCGGTGCATGTAAGCAGCAATGTTAATCGGTTAAGGGGAAGCTTACAAATGCACAAGTGGGCCAAGAGAGAGAGAGAGAGAGAGAGAGAGAGAGAGAAAGCTAGAGAGAGAGACAGGTAGAACGAGACAGGTAGAGACAGCTAGAAAGAGAGAGAGTGAGAGATGGACACACACGTGTTGTCACATTTCGGTGTTGAACTTTTGAGCGCTGTTGCCTTTGTTGCATGCACCTCCTGTTGCTGCCGCCGCTGTTGTGGCATTAAAGGATTAAAATTTGTAAACAATTGCACAACGTTAAAGGCATATTCAACGATAGTCACGCCAGACAAGAAAGCCAGGACATTTGAGGTGCGCTTTGGGCTTTAATTGAATGAAATTGAATCGAATCGAAGCGAATCGAATCGAGACGCGAATTGAAACGAATTGAATTGCACAGAATTGAATGTATTCGTAGCATGTGCGAATGCAGTATTATGTTGCGTTACGCATTTTAATACAATTGCTCGCATAGTTTTTGTTTATTATTGCATTACGCATACGCCGCGTTGCACATCACTTAATTGCTGCATAATAAATGTTAAGCTTGTATTGTATTCGCAACTGCCATTGGCATTTACTACACACAACTGTGTAGCTCTGTCTATGTCTCTGCCTCTCTCTGTCTCTCTCTCTCTCTCTCTGCCTCCCTCTCGCTCTCGCTCTGCACCTTTCTCTGTCTACCTGAACATGCAGTTTACGTTGCTGCGCGTTAATTAAGCGGCATTTGTATTATGTTACATATGCTGTATACTCGATAGGCCCACCGATTGCCCTGCTCTTTGCAGTTTTAAGCCAACTTGCAGCTGCTGTTGACCATTTGTGATTGCCATCATTTCGCATAAACAGGCATGACAACTCTCCGTCTCTCTCTCTCTCTCTTTGTCTATATATAAATATATATGCATAGTTATATACTTAGTTATTTGCTTAACTAAATGCTTGCCTCTCGGTGTATCTGTATCTGTATCTGTATCTGCCATTTGTATCTGCCTCGGCATTTGCAACTATATCTTTAGCCATACATAAGCTGTCACAATCCATCGTCCTTGATTAAACTCTCTACTAATATATGTAAGTCAGACCCAAATTAGGCATACAAAATGGGAAGCTTATGCATGGAAATACATTAATTGCATCCGATCTATTTATTATTGACTATAAATTACATTTAATATTACCTACAGCCTCTCTCTCCCGCCTCAATAATTCCATTTA
The DNA here is from genome assembly GCA_035042075.1 of Drosophila macrospina. Lineage (NCBI taxonomy): Eukaryota > Metazoa > Arthropoda > Insecta > Diptera > Drosophilidae > Drosophila > Drosophila macrospina. Next base: position 1,306,752 of record JAWNLW010000340.1, read on the forward strand.
ATGGCATTGGAACTAGTTTCCCTTGGCACATTTGAACTGATTCACAACGTGAAAACCATTTTACTAGAAAAATATTTATGTATATTTTTAATCGCATTAATCTACCCACGAAATTTCATTTGTAGAGTAAACTAAACTAAATAGTTGTAAATTTATTAATCTGAACCACTTTTGAACCCCTTCTGAACCACTTAATTACTTCCAAATTATTCACATTGAGCTGGTTTTAAGCTAAAAACAAATTTAATGTAATTGCATTAGTATTAATATAACAAGGATTGAAAAGTTGTGCAGCTAAATTACACTTGAACCGCTGAACCACTTCGAACTAGTTCATTAGGAGAAAAATGAACAAACGAATCAAAAATTTAAATAATATTCTAGTAATAATCTAATATTGTAATATAATCATACTCTACTAATGGTAATTTAGTTCTAAAGTTCCAATAATTGGGAGTTAAGTTTCTGAACCACTCCTTAACCGCCACTCCGAACTGGTTCACTTTGAGCTGTTTTTTAACTGAAAATAAATTTGGTGATCTAAAAATATTTAACGCATTAAAGCTCAGCTATTTAAGCTGAATAGTTGCCAAGTTGTGGAGCTGAACCACTACTTGAACCACTAAACCATTGCGAACCGGTTCACTTATAAAAGCTTTATAGCTTAAAGTACATTTATTGGTCTATATACAATTTGTAAGGTTAATAACTTAAGGTAGTTGTTAAGCTGAGAAGCTGTACCACTCTTGAATCGTGGAACCAGTACTGAACCACTGCGAACTGGTTCACTTTGAGCTGTCAAATCAATTTGATAGCCAAAAGCAAAAGTCTATATGCCGAATTTCAGCTCTACACTTGTAATTGTCACTCCAGCAACGCTGAACCAGTTCGAACTGGTTCGTAACAAGTAAAAATGGAGCTAAAAACTACAAGTTATCTTTGTTTTGTCAAGTTATGAGATCAAACCTTTCCAGAACCACAGCCGGTTCACAGTTAGTTGTGTAAATATATTAAATATTCTATTGCAAAAGTTGAATTAACTAAATGAACGGAACGGAGAACGGAACAACTTTACAATCAGTTTAAGATGAAAAAAAAATGCAAAGCAATGAAAGGAAATGTGATTTCTATTAAATTACATAGAAATGCAAGAAAAATGTGATAAACATTTACAGCTAAAAGAGTAAACGATATTAATCAGTTGACTTTGACTTCGAGTCGCGAGTCTAACGGAGCATAATGGCATAAATAGCAACATTTTGTGGCAAAACTATTAGATAACAGAGTAGAATAATTGCGAGAGTATGTAAAGTAAAGTTAACATTTCTGTTAAATGGCTTAACATTAGCTAAACATTTGAATGTAATTACAGCAGCAGCAACATACGGTTCAATTTGCACCACTGTGCATAGTTCTACCTTTGGTACTCGTAAGTCATCGGAGTTGTTTACCATTCATTCAATTGAAGCTATGAATGGACACTTCTATATCTAAATCTTTGGACCGCTTTTTGTGCATACAATTCCAATTCCATTGACTGCAATGCCCTTGCAAGCAGCTGACGGTTCACGGTTCACGGTTCACGGTTCTCCCCTTTGATTTATTTTCTCTGTTTTCTGTTTTCTGTTTTCTATTTTCTGTTTTTCTTTTTTGCCACGCTACCTTATCAATGCTAACCTCAGCAGCAGAAACCTGAACTTGCCTGCAAACTTGTTGGCCAAATTGCAATGAAATGGCGTTAACAAAAAGAAAAAAAAAAGAAAAAACAAACAAACAACGTTGTCAACGTGTTGAACCTTTCGCTCTCCTTGGTAATACCCGGCAGCCCAGCACACTTGTGCGCTTCATTTGAAGCATTTTATGAAATGTATTAACGTAATAATCTTCTCCACTGGTTGCTGCTCAGCTATCGAAGAGACACCTTTGACTTCCGCTGTCGAATGACAATGCCAATGACAATGACGATGACAATGGCAATGGCAATGACAATGATGCAGCAGACGTTGGTGAATGACGCTGCCACAGACAATGCTGAGGTTAAGGTTAAAGTTCAGCAGCGAGATGGGCAGCGAGAAGAGACGCAAGACGGAGGCTCTCTGTTTGGAGTTGGAGTTGGAGTCGAGGCTGAAGATGGAGATGGAGAGGAAGTGGAAGCTGGAGTCCGATTCGCAGCTGAAGTAAGAGATGGAGTCGAAGCTGGAGTAGGAGAAGGAGTCGAAGTTGAAGCTGAAGAGAGAGATGGAGTCGAAGCTGCTGTAGGAGAAGGAGTCGAAGTTGAAGCTGAAGTCCGAGTCGAAGCTGGAATAGGAGATGGTGTCGAAGTCGAAGCTGGAGTCCGAGTCGAAGCTGCTGTAGGAGAAGGAGTCGAAGTTGAAGCTTAAGAGAGAGATGGAGTCGAAGCTGGAGTAGGAGAAGGAGACGAAGTTAAAGCTGAAGTAAGAGATGGAGTCGAAGCTGAAGTGGAAGATGGAGTCGAGGTCGAAGTTAAAGCTGAAGTCCGAGTCGAAGCTGGAATAGGAGATGGTGTCGAAGTTGAAGTGGGCGATGGAGTCAAAGTCGAAGCTGGAGTCCGATTCGAAGCTGAAGTGAGAGTTGGAGTCGAAGCTGAAGTGAGAGTTGGAGTCGCATTCACCTTCACATTTCTACTTGGGAGTCGCTTATATTTATATTAGCAACGCTTATGTCGCTTCTGTTGGCTTTGGCTTTGCCTCACAACCGAAGTGTAGGCCCCCACACCCCACCCCCCACCACTTGGTCAGCCAATCGCTATGCTAGGCAACGCTTCTTCTTCTTCCCTCTTTCTCAGCTTCACTTTCGCTCTGCTTTCCACTGTGCAGTTTCATTTCCATTTACAATGAAATCGCTGAATTTTTTGCCAATTTTGTAAACAACAATGAACAGTCAAGTGTTGCTATACCCTGTTATTTATAGCACCAGCATATAGGGTATGTTTAGCTTATAAAAGTAATATCTGAATTTGCTTTTCTTGAACTGAAAATTCTATGCGTCTTTTGTGCTGCCAAAATGTGCAATTGAAAGTTGATGAAAAGTTCCATTAAAGTTCGTTGAACTTGCAAAGACTCTTTTGCATTTGTAAGCAATAATAATTAGCAGCTTAGTTGAGCTTACATATATAGTTAATAATATATGAAGCAATTTGGTATTTATAGTTATGCTAACATGCAGAAAGTGAAGGACGCGGGGGACGCTTGAGAGCTGACCAAAGGCTTCTCTAGTCGAGCACCCTCAACAAGACTCTCTTAGCTTGGACTTATTGTTGTTGTTGATGTTGTTGTTTTTCTTACTGTTGTTGTTGTTGTAGGTTCTGTAGTCACAATAAACAACCATGAACTGAAGTTACTGCCTCATTCAATCCCTCTCTCTCTGTTTTTCACTTCCTCACTGCATTGCTGTGCAACGCTCTCGCTGTCTCCCTCTTTCTCTCTCTCTCTGTGTATGTCTCTTTCTCTATCTCTCTCTCTCTCTCTTACTCTAGCTGTTGTTGTTGTGTCGCTCGCATTATTTTGCTTGTTAAGCAGTTGGCGGCAAGAGCTTTGACTGGCGATGAGTGCAAAACAACACCAAAAACTACAGCAAAAATAATGCCTTGACTTTCAATTGCACAATGACAACAACAACAACAACAACAATAACAACAACAACGAGTAGAACAAGAAGGCAACAAACGAACAACAAACAATAAAAGCCACGACGACCGTTTGGTAGAATTCAATGCGCCGAGAAACTCCAAATGGAAGCCCCGTTGTTGGGATGCCAACATCCAAATCAATTCAAGTGCGGAAACTGCAGCAGTTGTACAGTTGAACGGCCAACCAACCAGTAAGCACAGCACAATTCCCCCTAGTTCCCCTAGTCCCCCTAGACCCCCCACACACACACACACACCTCCCTCTCTGTTGCGACACTCTGAACAGCGCCTTTGTAATTGTTGTCGTTGTTGTTGTTGTTGTTCGGTTCGCTGCAAAAACCCCCGAATGGCTGATGCCCCATTAGATGAACCTTTTGATAAGACCACAGTCACAGCCACAGCCACAGCCATAGCCATAGCCACAACCACAGCCAAAGCGATAAGCGTTGTACAATCCCCGCCAAAAGGAATTTCTCTCTCTGCTTCATGTTTTCTTCTATTTCGTCTGTCATTTCAATACAAAGCGGACAAAGCAAGGGCAGCGAGAGAGACAGAGAGAGAGAGAGAGAGAGTGAGAGAGTGGTGGTGGGGGGGTTTGGTAGAGACTGAGAGTGAGCACGTTTCCAATCAACATGACCGACTAAAGAGTGTGCGAGTGTGTGGTCAAGTAAATAGGCGCAAATATATGTTGTATTACTTGGTTTAGCAAAGCGAAATCTCCAACATTTCGCCAACTTTTCAAATAAACTCGATGGCATTTAGAACACTTTCCCCAGAGAGAGTGAAAATGTAATAGATTTTCTCTTAATACAGATAAGAAAAACAGAGAAATTTCTGCAAAGTTGCTATGAAATCGCCTTCATATGACAGCTCTCTTTTAAGAAGAACCTCAACAGTGTAGGGGAGTAAGGGGAAAGAGATTTTCTATCATTAACAAACTGAAATCAACGCTAAGAAATCGCTACAATTTTGAACATTTTGTAATACAACAGTATATTTGAAATTTTAAATTTAAATTTTAAACTCATTTTTACAATTAAATTTCATTTGTAATTATTTTTAATTTAATTATCCTAAGATTTTGATTTTTAATTGGCTCGACTGCTGTTAGTCGACGTTAAATAAATAAATATTGATTTAGTAACATAATTAGAGAAATCTCTATATCAAATTGCCACAATAAAGACAATTTTAAGTTGAGAGAAATAGAGAAAGAAAATCGTTAAATCTGCAGCATGAAATCTTCAGATTTATCGCCAACATTCAAGAACCCTAAACGTACTTCTCAAGCAAAAATAGCAAGGAATGCAAAATGGTTAATATTTCTATAATTCTCTATATATTTTCTATATGTTGTTGTTTTACCAAAGAAACGGATTGAGGGAACACAAATGCCAGACAAGGAGACGGAACACCAGTTGCCATTGATGGTCACAACTGATTAGAGTCTAATAAGTATGCGTGGGGCGTGACCAGAGGCTGCTTGTTAATGGGTCTCCAAAGAGTCACACACACACACACACACACACACACGCACACTTGTATGGAGAAAAGTGATACACGCACACAGGCAGAGTCAGGTGCCTGTGGGGGCCCATAAAAAGAGCACAGCACGAATTCAAATTGAAGGCCAAAACCGAATCTTAATAACAATAAAACCAGTTCAAAAGTTACGCATAACAACAACAAGAACAACAATGACAACAACAAGAGCAACAAATGGCAAGTGAAACTAACAACAGACAAGTTAGAGACCTTCGCTACCCTTTTGCAGCACACACACCACCCCTCACCCCCCAACCAACACTTTTTTTCTGTAGCTGCCCCTTGTCATGCCCTTTCTTGAGCCCTTTGACAACTACACTCCCATCATTTCATTACATATCAAGTCCATTGTGTTTTTATACCCTAACATAGCAGAGTATTATCATTGCGTCACTAAATGTGTAAGGCTCTTTCAGAGAATAATCTGTCAGTCCCCCTCTCTCTTTTTCTCCCCTCTCTCTCTTTCTTTTTCTTTCTCTTTTCTTTCTCTTTCTCTCCCCCTCTCTCTTTCTCTTCTCTCTCTCTCTCTCTCTCTCTCTCTCTCTCTCTCTCTCTTTCTCTCTCTCTCTCTCTCTTTCTCCCTCTCTCTCTCTCTCTCTATATATATATATATCTACATCTCTCTACATTTCTCTACATCTCTCTATATCTCTATTTCTATATCCATTTATCTCCATTTCTCTCAATTTCTCTCTATTTCTCTCTCTATATATATATATCTCTCTCTCTATATATATATATTTATCTTTCTCTTTCTCTCTCTTTCTCTTTCTTTCTCTTTCTCTTTCTGTTTCTCTCTACACCTCTCTACACCTCTCTACATCTCTCTACACATCTCTACACCTCTCTACACCTCTCTACACATCTCTACACCTCTACACCTCTACACCTCTCTACACATTTCTACACCTCTCTACACCTCTCTACACCTCTCTTTCACTCTCTTTCTCTCTCTTTCTGTCTCTTTCTGTCTCTTTCTTTCTCTTTCTTTCTCTTTCTGTCTCTTTCTGTCTCTTTCTGTCTCTTTCTGTCTCTTTCTGTCTCTCTCTCTCTCTTTCTTTCTCTCTCTCTCTTTCTCTCTCTCTCTTTCTCTCTTTCTTTCTCTCTCTCTCTCTCTTTCTCTCTCTCTTTCTCTCTCTTTCAGTCTCTTTCTCATTCTTTCTCCCTTTCTCTTTCTCTCTCTTGTTATTTCCCAAGATACCTCAATCAATATTACAGATAATATATCAGAATATTAGAATCGAATATTATCATATAGTTGTCATAGCTTCCCATTGAATATATCGTTGAAAGTTTCCATTTTTGTATGCAGAACTTCTATGTTTTATACCTATATATATGCTTGTCTACTAGTCTACAGGGTATCCCTGCTTCGGCTTGCCTAAGATCACTATTTTTTCCTCCTTTTTTTTACGGTGTCGCACTTTGATTTTGATGTATTTATTTGCGCCTTGTATGTATATGCTTGACGTCTGCTGCCCCTCACGCTCTTACCACTCCCCCTCCCCCTTTTGGCATGCCAGCAGTTGAAGGATCTTTGAGATAAATTAAATTTAAACTGATAATAAAAAATTTACGAGCCAATAAATGTGGCGAGTGAAGGCAAAGAAAGCAGCAAAGAGGCAAAGAGCAGCCTTAAAGCGGGAGAGGGAAAGAGAGGGAGAGAGAGGGAGAGAGGAAAGCAGTGAAGGGTTTTTCCCTGCTGCCTTTAGTACAAATAAATAATAACAAAGGGCCGCACACACACACACACACACACACAACAATGACAGGACTCAAAGCTGTGTAGCCAAAAGGGGGAAAGAAGCAAAGTGGAGCGGCAAAGTGGAGCAGCAAAGTGGAGCAGCAAAAGGAGCAGCAAAGGGGAAGCAACAAGAGAAGCCAAAACTGCAAAAGGAGCTGCGACTTATAGTTGCTCTAACAAAGCCAGCAAATGCCTGTGAGTTGATGTTGAATTGAGACGAAAGGACAAGGCAGCCAAGACGGTGGGGAGGGAGTGGGTGGGTGGGTGGTCGGAGCGAGGGTAAGCGTAAAGGCAAGTGCAATGCGAGATAAACAGAACAAACGAAGCGGCAGAGAAACCAGCAGAGACAAGGTCACAACACACACACACAACACACACACACGCACACAACAGAAGCGAGACAATGAAAGAGACAACAGACAACAGACAACTCAGCGAGAGCTGATGAAAGCACAGGAGCTGCAGAAGGACCTCTTGTTGTGGGAACTGCTTTGGCTATAACAGCAGATTCCAACTGCTTAGTTGATACTTATCTGGCTGCCATTTCTTCTCTCCATTCTTGTCTTGCCCCCATTCCCTTGCTCACTCTGCTCACTGCTCACTGCTCACTGCTCACTGCTTGCAACGTGGTCTAAGCAGACAGATATTACGTATACGCAATGAGTAAACGTATACGTATTATTTGTTTAACGTGCCCGCAATAACAAAGTTAAAGCGATTACAAAAGACCATTGTATGTTAAATCTATAGCATGTATGTGTACAGCAGTAGCATATTAGGATTCGTTGTGGACAGATAAAGTTGCCTCATGCCACGCTGCAGTTGCAACTGAAAAGTCCGTGGACCAAACTATGCAAAAAAAAGTCCAGAAAAGTCGAAGAAATTCTATAAATTTAATATGAAATACACAATTGTTTACAATTTGCATTTAATTCTATTTTTTTTTTTTAATAGTTCCCCAGTGAAAAGTTCATTTTAATGACAAATTTAAGATGATTCTCACGAACATCCAGAGAGTCGAATTAATCCTAAGGGAATGCAGTTTATACTCGTTGCTCGTTTTACTCAAAGAGAGCTCACAGATATGCTCAACAGGAAGTGAGCTGTAGTAATGTGTAGCAACCCAGATCAAATAACAGAAGGCAGAGGAAACCCTTTTCCATTATTGATACAATGCAATCAATCAATCAATCAATCAATCAATCAATTCAATCAGCAGCATACAATATTACGCAAATCATTTCTACAATGAAAGTTCTCAATTTATATACTAAACTGTGAGCTTTGACTTTGATTTTAACAACGATGTTGTAGCTGTCAAGATAAGAACTCTGTATGTGTATATGTATGCATGTATATATGTATATGTATATATGCAACGTATTCCTGCCTTCAATTAAATATTCTTCTTATCCATTTCTCTTGCTCTTTGTGAATCCTGCAGCAGTCAGCGTCAAGGCTTTGTAATGAAATTCATATATCAGATATTGCCTTATCTTTAACTAAAGACACACACACACACACATACGCACACACACACGCACACACACACACATACACACTCAAAGGCAATCAACAGACGCGCCCAAAAACTATGCTAAATGATTCCAGCAATGAGAATGAAAACCAGAAATAAAAATAAAAATAAAAAACGAAGAGTGAAGGAAAAGAAAGATGGAATGTAATTGCAACAAATGAATATATGAGATATGTATATGTATGTGTATAAATACGTCTGCTCCGTCCGCATAAATGCAATGCACAAAACCAACAAGAAGCAACAGTCCAAACAGAAGCACACACACAAAAAAAAAAAAAGAGAAGAACGTTGATAAACCTTGAGCCAGGCGAGGACCAGACGAAAAAACAACACACAACAGAGACAGGCAACAACAACAACACACACACACACAAACACATACACACAATGAAAATAAGCAAAAGTATGTTGATGATGGCTCTGAGTTACCAACTCCCTGTTCCCCACTCTGCTGCCTCGTTTGCTGTCTCTCTTCCACTGTCCCCCCTTCGTCTTTCAGTTCCCTGGCCACTGTCGCTGCTATTGCCTTTTCCAGTCATTTCAGGCTTTCCCGGGCTGCTGCTGCTGCTGCTGCTGGTTCATAAATTCAAATTTGATTTTCATGTTGATTATGATGCGAGGCGAGAGGCGCAGATGATGATGATGGAAATGAAGATGGCAAATGGCAGACGAGGCTCAGGCTTCTTCTCGGGCTTCTGGCTCAAAAGAAAACTGCCGCTGATTATTGCCGCATGTCGCCCTTGATCCACCCAACCCCCCTACCCCCCTCCCTAACTTCTTCTTCTTTTCCCCACCAACGTTCACTGATTTTAGAGCCAGCCACTTGCCTTGTTGTTGTTGTTGGCATTTCGCTTGACATTTCTTCTTATATATTTTTTTTTTGCACTTTCTTCGTTTTATGAGTTTAATGAAAGTCATACCGTTGAACTAGCACTAACACCCCCACACACGCTTCCTCAGCCCTCCCGCAGCGCGTCGAATACTACACACGGTGTGAACGCTGCTGCTGCTGCTGCTGCTGCTTTATGGGCCATTTGGCCGGGCGTCTTAGCCACGTTTATGCGACTATATGCATGCCATCAAGTGCTCTCAATCTGTCGATTGACGATTGTCTAAGCCTCATTGTGATAATGCATTGCAAATGCTAGACACGCCAATGCTGCGTATACGCAATGCAATATTAAGTATACGCCGCGTTGCTCAACGTCAACCGTCATAAGTGTTTTGCAATAAATTTTAATAAATAATTGTAATAATAATCATTTCAATCAGCTTAAGGTATTATTCAGTTCAGTTGTCTCAATAGTTCAAACTTACCAACCATCTTAATTGGCATTTGTGCAGTCCTCCATGGTTACTTATTTGCATGTGCATATTAATTGCTCAATCAAGCCAGTTGTCTTAGATTCTTCTGTTACTTACCCGTTCTCAATGGTCATTTTGTAAAGGAATTCCCATAAACTTAAATGCAGTTTTTTGCTTATTCATTCGTCGTTTAGTTCTTTGTGCTATCAAATATATAACATGTTTGCTCGTATCTTTTCTCTTGTCCTCCATGCACACCTACTACACAAATTGTCACATGAGCTTGCGCTTCGTTGGCGCATACAGTATTAAATAACTTTCGTGGTCACTCACCTGCTCGTCCTCTATATTTATTTTTTCTTTAATTTATTTTATTTATTTTTGGAATTTTTATTTTTCTGAATTTAGATGTTTTCCCAGCTCGTTTCTGAGAGCTACTGAATTTTTGTGCTGTGATTTGTCGAATCTTCTAGATTCTATTGTTCAAATTGTCCCAGACTACTAGATCCGAATAAGATTCACAAGCATACAAAGTTCGTTTAAGAAATAATATTCCATATTCTATATCTTATATATCCTATAAATCCTATATATCCTATATATCCTATATATCCTATATATCCTATATATCCTATATATCCTATATATCCTATATATCCTATACATCCTATATATCCTATATATCCTATATATACTATATATCCTATATATCCCAAATATCCTATATATCCTTTATATCCTATATATCCTATTTATTCTATATATCCTATATATCCTATATATCCTATATATCCTTTATATCCTATATATCCTATTTATCCTATATATCCTATATATCCTATATATCCTATATATCCTATATATCCTATATCCCATATATCCTATATATCCTATATATTCTATATATTCTATATATCCCAAATATCCTATATATCCTTTATATCCTATATATCCTATTTATTCTATATATCCTATATCCCATATATCCTATATATCCTATATATCATATATATCCTATATATCCTATATATCCTATATATCCTATATATACTATATATACTATATATCCTATATATCCTATATATCCTAAATATCCCAAATATCCTATATATCCTATATATCCAAAATATTCTATATATCCAAAATATCCTATATATCCTATATAATAATAATCATTTCAATCAGCTTAAGGTATTATTCAGTTCAGTTGTCTCAATAGTTCAAACTTACCAACCATCTTAATTGGCATTTGTGCAGTCCTCCATGGTTACTTATTTGCATGTGCATATTAATTGCTCAATCAAGCCAGTTGTCTTAGATTCTTCTGTTACTTACCCGTTCTCAATGGTCATTTTGTAAAGGAATTCCCATAAACATAAATGCAGTTTTTTGCTTATTCGTTCGTCGTATAGTTCTTTGTGCTATCACATATATAACATGTTTGCTCGTATCTTTTCTCTTGTCCTCCATGCACACCTACTACACAAATTGTCACATGAGCTTGCGCTTCGTTGGCGCATACAGTATTAAATAACTTTCGTGGTCACTCACCTGCTCGTCCTCTATATTTATTTTTTCTTTAATTTATTTTTGGAATTTTTATTTTTCTGAATTTAGATGTTTTCCCAGCTCGTTTCTGAGAGCTACTGAATTTTTGTGCTGTGATTTGTCGAATCGTCTAGATTCTATAGTTCAAATTGTCCCAGACTACTAGATCCGAATAAGATTCACAAGCATACAAAGTTCGTTTAAGAAATAATATTCCATATTCTATATCTTATATCCTATATATCCCATATATCCTATATCCTATATATCCTATATATCCTATATATCATATATATCCTATATATCCTATATATCCTATATATCCTATATATACTATATATACTGTATATCCTATATATCGTATATATCCTGTATATCCTATATATCCTATATATCCAATATATCCTATATATCCTATATATCCAATATATCCTACATATCCTATAAATTCTATATATCCTATATATCCTATATATCCTATATATCCTATATATCCTATATATCCTATATATCCAATATATCCTACATATCCTATATATCCTATATATCCTATATATCCTATATATACTATATATACTATATATACTATATATACTATATATACTGTATATCCTATATATCCTATAAATCCTATATATGCTATATATCCCATATATCCTATATATCATATATATCCTATATATCCTATATATCCTATATATCCTATATATCCTATATATCCTATATATCCTATATTTCCCATATATCCTATATATCCTATATATCCTATATATTCTATATATCCTATATATCCTATATATCCTATATATCCTATATATCCTATTTATCCTATTTATCCTATATATCCTATATATCCTATATATCCTATATATCCTATTTATCCTATATATCCTATATATCCTATTTATCCAATATATCCTATATATCATATATATCCTATATATCATATATATCCCATATATCCTATATATCCTATATATTCTATATATTCTATATATTCCATATATCCTATATATCCTATATATCCTATATATCCTATATATCCCATATATCCCATATATCCTATATATCCTATATATACTATATATCCTATATATTCTATATATTCTAAATATCCCATATATCCTATATATCCTATATATCCTATATATCCTATATATCCTATATATCCTATATATCCCATATATCCTATATATCCTATATATCCTATATATCCTATATATCTATATATCCTATATATCCTATATATCCTATGTATCCTATATATCCTATATATCCTATATATCCTATATTTCCCATATATCCTATATATCCTATATATCCTATATATCCTATATATCCTATATATCCTATATATCCTATATATCCTATATATCCTATATATCCTATATATCCTATATATCCTATATATCCTATATATCCTATATATCCTATATATCCTATATATCCTATATATCCTATATATCCTATATATCCTATATATCCTATATATCCTATATATCCTATATATCCTATATATCCTATATATCCTATATATCCTATATATCCTATATATCCTATATATCCTATATATCCTATATATCCTATATATCCTATATATCCTATATATCCTATATATCCTATATATCCTATATATCCTATATATCCCATATATCCTATATATCCTATATATCCTATATATCCCATATATCCCATATATCCCATATATCCTATATATCCTATATATCCTATATATTCTATATATCCTATATATCCTATATATCCTATATTTCCCATATATCCTATATATCCTATATATCCTATATATTCTATATATCCTATATATCCTATATATCCTATATATCCTATATATCCTATATATTCTATATATCCCATATATCCTATATATCCTATATATCCTATATATCCTATATATCCCATATATCCTATATATCCTATATATCCTATATATCCTATATATCATATATATCCTATATATCCTATATATACTATATATCCTATATATCCTATATATCCTATATATCCTATATATCCTATATATCCTATATATCCTATATATCCTATATATCCTATATCCTATATCCTATATGCTATATCCTATATCCTGTCTCCCTATCTTTCTATCCCTCTATCTCCCATCTCCTGCAAAGAACTTTCCTATGCATACTGCTAAACGGTATCAAACTGTATCATAACCTCTCCGACTTGTTCTGCTTGAGAACATGAAATCAATAAACATATAAAATACAGTATTAAGTATGACTTTCAACCGATTTCGAAATTTTCTGGTATTTTAGGAGCCTCAATCTATAATCGTTATCTTTTTTACAATCAAATTTCTTGAAGATTTCTTTGCTTTTCAAGTTTTGAAGTTTTAAAGACTTTAAATTTGTTGAGACCCTCAAGTACTTTTGCGAGAAATTTGATATTCAATCTGGTTTAATGGCAGTGCAGGGAGTACTAAGGGAAAGAGTGGTATGATAAGGCGCGGGAAGGGTAGGTATTGGAAGAAGTATCGGTTACACTTGCAGTTGTGGCCAGCGAGAAATGCATTCATAAAGTCAACAGATTTTATAACGACAATGCATGCAAAATGTTGCTGGCGATGCCAGCACTTGCTGGCCAGTGGGTGGCTGGGGTGGTTGGATGGGGATGAGGGTAGGCGGAAGGGGGCATGCAACATGCCGCCTGCATACGATTCGATTTGCTTGTCAACATACCCTGGCAAATATTCGTTAGCATGGTTAATGTCCAAAGTGGCGACAGACCCAAGCCAGACGGCCTCGATACCTCCCACCACCCAAATCGATACCCTTACCCATGGCGCTACCCCCCCTTGCCACAGCACAGCTTTCTCATGTCCATAACCATTGGCAGCGTCATTCTCATTCGCATTTCGATTGGCATTGCCATTGCACTTGACCGAAAGACATTGCAATCGTTGACGACGGCAATGCAGTTTTATGGCCAAGCGTCCAAATGGCTGGCGACATATGGACGCGAAACAATAACGAGGCAACAAGCGGACGGACGCATGAGGGAGGAGAGAGAGGTATGCAGCGGGAAGTGAGTTGCACAACGAGAAGACGCCATTTGGTCTAAAAGGCTGGCTCTCAATGTATCTCAATGTAACTATGCCTCTCACTCCAGCTTTCTCTCTTTCTCTCTATATATATATATCTCTCTCCTTCTCCCTCTCCCTCCGTGTCTCACACTCCGTCTCCCAACTTCGCCAATAAAACGGTCAATTACTATTTGCAATTCTGAAATGCAAGCAAACAGCAACAGCAACAACTACAACTACAACGAACGCTTTTCCACACAAATATCTGTGACATTTTCCGCTGCCAGCTGATTTGCACCTGGCAAACAGGTGGTAACACCAGCTTTACCCCCCACCAACCACCTGACACTTCTACAGTTACCGCACCAAATAGCAAAAAACAGAAAGTCAAATTATATGCCTCAAGCCGAACATTCGATACTCTAACAAAGTTCTGTCAACAAAGTTTTTCATTCAATTGTTAAAGCTTGCGAGTGATATTACCTAGGAGAACCTTTGGGAACTCTATGATATAGCAGTCCGATTCTCACAAAATTTGGTCGGAATGTGCGCAACTATATTTTGTACACAATTGAAGAGATTGATTGAGATATCTGAAGAAACAGAAAAGTTTTTCATATAAAAACTCAATACAACCCCATACAAAAAAAAATTTTCAGCCAATATATCCTATGAAAACCAATGACAAATTTAAGATATAGTAGTCCGATGCTAACTAAATTTGGCCGGGATATGTAAAATAGTTTAATATATATAATCTGTAACATTAATTGAGATATCTTTAAAAATAACAAAGTTTTTTATATAAAAACTCATTACAACCCCATACAAATAAAAACTCAATTTTCAGCCAATATATCCTATGAAAACCAATGACAAATAGAAGATATAATAGTCCGATTCTAGCCAAATTTGGTTGGGATACGTAGAATAGTATCAGATATATAATCTGTAACATTGATTAAGATATTTTAAAAAATAACAAAGTTTTTCATATAAAAACTCATTACAACCCAATACAAATAAAAACTCAATTTTCAGTTAATATATCCTATGAAAACCAATGAAAAATATAAGATATAGTAGTCCGATTCTAGCCAAATTTGGTCGGGATATGTAGAATAGTGTCAGATATATAATCTGTAACATTGATTGAGAAATCTGAAGAAATAGAAAAGTTTTTCATACATAAACTCACTTTCCGACCGATCGTTCCTATGACAGCTATATGATATAGTAGTCCGATTCTACCCAAATTTGGTCGAAATATGTAAAATAGTATAAAATATATAATCTGTAACATTGATTAAGATATTTTAAAAAATAAAACAGTTTTTCATATAAAAACTCACTTTCCGACCGATTGTTCCTATGTCAGCTATATGATTTAGTAGTCCGATTCTAACTAAATTTACTCAGAAAGTATAAGATAATACCAAAAACTCATGGTGAGCGTTTGGTTACCATATCTCTAGAAACAACAAATTTGGTTGATTTTCCCATAATGATATAGTTAGCCGATCCCACAGATTCCGACATATATACTACCTGTAGCAAAAAGTAGATTTTCCTCAACATAGTTTCAAAATTGTTAGACTGATTTGCCTAGAAACACTGATCAACTCAAATTGTCATACTAATCAGTCGTGCCACGCCTTCTTTAAGGCGCTACCCAATGAGCATACCCGCTGCAAGTGTATTAAAAAGGCAGCAAGCCGGGCAAACAACACAGCAACAACAACCAACGCAAGCCGCGCAAATTGCTGTTGGTTGGGCTATTTGAGGTGGTTGGGTTGCGGGGTGTGCAGCATGTGGCAAGCACGTCGTTGACTTTCGCTGCCAGCTGGTGACCGTTATTCGGGAGGAGGCCTTGTTATTGAAATTTGTCGAGCGTATGCTGTCGATTGGGTGTCAGACAACAGAAGCAGCAGCAACAGCAGCAACAGCAGCAACAACAACAGCAGCAGCAGCATGAGGCCATTAAGTATGCAACAAATTGGTGCACACGACACACACACACACAGAGACACACACAGAGACACACTCTCCCAGCCAAATGTGGCAAGCAACTGCTTTATTACCAATCGCAGTGCGTGCTCCAATTTTGAGTCCAATTGCAATCAAAAGTTCTCTGTTCTCTGTTCTCTGTTCTCAGTTCTCAATGCTCAGTGCTCAGTGGCCATGAAGTGATAACGTTGCGAAATTCCCTACTGCTTAAGCTGGCGTAAGTGATAACACATTTGCCGACTTGTATTTTTGCACAATTTTCTTTTCATTTTCATTTATAAAGTCAACACTCATAGCATGAAGTTCAACATAACCTCAATCTAAATATATACAATCTGCATAATATAACTCAACAACTGCACTTTCCAGGTATCACATTCCTAAACTTTACTCCCCAAAAATTCTTTATTTCAAAGCTGCAATTCTAAGTAAACTAAAAAAGACAAATTCAACATAACCTCAATATAAATATATACAATCTGCATAATATAACTCAACAACTACACTTTCAACACATTCCTAAAGTTTACTCCCCAAAAATTCTTTATTTCAAAGCTGTAATTCTAAGTAATCTAAAAAAGACAAATTCAACTTTTTTATTTAATATAATTTTCTACAAATTCTCACATTTCCTTTATACTAAAATAAACAGCAAAACTAAATTGCAATTCTCTTAATTAATTAACTTAACAATTTTACAAACTACAAGCTCAACATAACCTCTACATATTTTTACTTAATTTCACATATTTGCTTTTTTTGTTGCTTTCTTTTGAGTTCTCAAGCGTTTTGCATGAAAACCTCAATTTGCACATATTTCACGCAACATTTTCGCTATTTTTCAACTTAACCTCACAAGTGCAATACATAACCTCAATAACTAAACTAACTGCTAATGCGACTGCTTTTACACTAACCCAACGCACACACACACACACAACTGATTTGAGTTTCATGCACACACGCAGCATAAACTAACCTCACAATAACTTAGCCTAACCTCAAAAAAAAAAAAGAAAAAGAAGAAAAAAATGAAAACGTGAATAGAAAAAATGGCGCACAAATGCAATTTAAGTTGAATATCTTTATGAGGCAGTCGTCTCGACATGCTTGCCACATATGCATCTCTAGACATTTGCCACAGTCATTTCTCTGCAACTTTATCTGCTGCTTCTTCATATGTTCATCTGTTCATCTGTTCATCTGCTCATCTGTTCATCGGTTCATCTGTGAGCATATAATATGCCCAAAGAGCGTAAAGTAAAGTTCTATTTTCTAACCTACACACAAAAAAAAAACAAGTCAGGCAGCTACAGTCGGGGGACGACTGTGGAAGACTCTGAACTAATCGATGAAAGCAACAAAATTAAGTAATATATATTATGATTAACTTCAATAAATACTTTTTATATCATTTTGTCGCCGCTCGAATTCGCTTCCTATTAAGCAAATATAAAAGTAGTAAATTTAATTTCCAAATAAGCTTAAGCAATGTTCAACTCATTATCGTTCGTTCTTGGAAGAGAGCAGCAATAGTGAGTGAGCGTGCAAGAGCGAAGGGGAAACAAACCACCGTTACTTTTTTGCGCGTTGCTGTATATACACGTATAACTGTAACTGTACCGCGTGGCTGTTTTTACTGAGATGCTTATGAAAACTATGCTGACAAATCAATTGGTGGTTAAAAACGCGTCTTGTGCATATATATTGCTTTCGTCAAACCTAGTAGACTATGAACTTTTAGTTCAGAGTCTAAAAAAGAAAAGAATGTGCGTTAGAGCAGCTGTTGCTCTCGAGTGCGTCACTTGGAGCTTGGACAGGGCAGGCAGTTGTGGTAGCTGGAGGGGTGCTGGGGTGAATGGGGGATGGTATGTGTTTAGATTGCTTCAAGTACACCTACATTATGTTCCCTCGTACATCAAAATGCGAAGGAGCCGTAGCCGCAAAAGGCTACAAAATTCAATTTACTATGCGCGCTTTATGACCGACTCCTGCCCTACTATGTGATGGCCCCCCTCCACCACCATTTCCGCCGCTTACCCTTAAGCATGCCCTGCATGTTTGCCTTACCTGCCTCACCATGTAACGCCCCTCAATCCCAGTCAGGCGCAACGAATCAGACTTTATGGCTCTGAGCCATCGTCTGCCCATTTTTCGTTGCTGATTTCCATGCATGGCACACACACATGAGGCTAGAGAGAGAGAGAGGGGCAGCAAGAGGGAGAGAGCATGCTAGAGAGAGCAGAAAGAAGTCATTACAAGTGCTTGCTTATTAAGTTCCATGGCTCATTAGGCGCTGACAATAAACGCTGTCAAAACACACCAACAACAACAACCAGAGACGTAGACAGCAGCGAAACGTGAGGCAAAACGGCAAAGCGGGCGTGGCAGACACCCCGCGATGGCAGGAGGCAAGTACACGAAACGTTAAATGAGTGAAGCAACAAGACAAGCTGCCTAATCCAGGGCCGCATTATCTAATTGTCAGTCTTAACAGATGATTACTGTACTAATTTCTCTCGCCTAACCT
The DNA here is from genome assembly GCA_035042075.1 of Drosophila macrospina. NCBI lineage: Eukaryota > Metazoa > Arthropoda > Insecta > Diptera > Drosophilidae > Drosophila > Drosophila macrospina. The sequence goes on from JAWNLW010000340.1 coordinate 1,325,684, forward strand.
GCGTCCGTTGCCAGGAGACAATCCTACTTGCCACAGTGCTCGCTGTGCTTGCCACACAGAGAGAACGCGCTATGGGTATGTGTGTGCGTGTGTGTATGTATGTGTGTGTGTATGTGTGTACGTGTGTGTACGTGTGTGTGTGTTTAGCTGGCAAACAGACTAAGCCGCCGCTTGAACCATTGGCAATCAGCGGAATTGTAAAACCGTAAACAACATAACCAGGACGAATGGACAGCTGGACAGACGGACGAACAGACAGACTAACAAACTGACGGACAAGCAGACAGACGAGACGTATAAATGGAGAAAGGGCATGACATGGAAGGAGGGGGGAGCAGGGAAACGAGGCGTTTTGGGCGGGCAGCCAGAGGAGCAATCGAAGCCGCCGTCGCCACAATCGAAATCGCAAATGTTTGCAGTGTGCGAGTGTGCGAGTGTGTGTGTGTGTGTGTGTGTGCGGGCTGAAAATGATGTGGAAATTGGGAAACTGGGAATACTGTTGGTACACTGTGGTCATACCAAATCACCGACGCCGACGGACATTGAACAAAATATTTGTCTGTCTCTTGTTTTTGTTTGCATGTGTGAGTGCATATACATACATATGGGTGATGTGTGTGTGTGTGTGTGAGTGTGTGTGTGTGTGTGTGTGTATGTGTGCGTGTGTGTATAGGTAAGTAAGTGTTTGCTTTGCTGATAAGGGCACGTTATCAAACGTGTGTTACACTTATACACGCTTGTCTAATACACATCTTTTGACTACAGCGTTAACACACATTTATCTACGTTTTTTTACATTTTGTTGCATTACTAGAAAATGTATACGTATTACCTATACAATTACCAATAATATGTAGATGAAAATGTGCAAAAATGCAGCAAAATTTAACAAAACTTTGTTGTAAAAAGTTGATTTGCATTCGTTTTTAAGTTATTCGCTGGCTTTGATTTACATTTTATTTGTATACCCTGTGCTCAATATAAATGGGTATAATATCTTTGTGTATATGAATGTAACATACCGAAGTAGGCGTGGCTGACCGTGTCAAATATATATATTCTTGATCAGTATCAATAGCCGAGTGGATCAAGCCGTCCTACCGTCCGCCCGTCCTTCCGTCCGTCCGCCATTACGTTCGCCATTCCGTCCGTCCAACCTTCCGTCCGTCCGACCTTCCGTCCGATCCTCCATCAGTCCGATCCTCCATCCGTTCGCCCTTCCGTCCGTCCCTCCATTCACCCTTCCTTCCATCCGTCCTGTCCGTCATTCCGTCCATCCTTCCGTCCGTCATTCCGTCCATCCTTCCGTCCGTCATTCCGTCCGTCATTCCGTCCATCCGTCCGTTCGTCCTTCCGTCCGTCCTTCCACCCGTCCCTCCTGCCGTCTATCCGTCCTTCCGTTCGTCCTTCTGGCCGTCCTTCCGTTCGTCCTTCTGGCCGTCCTTCCGTTCGTCCTTCCGTCCGTTCGTCCTTCCGTCCGTCCGTCCGTTCGTCCTTCCGTCCGTCCGTCCTTCCACCCGTCCCTCCTGCCGTCTATCCGTCCTTCCGTTCTTTTGTCGGTCCTTCCATCCGTCCAGCCGAACGTCCTACCGTCCTTCCTTCCGCCCGTCTCTCCATCCGTCCTGCCATTTGTCCGTTCTTCCGTCCGTTCTTCCGTCCGTCCTTCCGTCCGTCCTTCCGTCCGTCCTTCCGTCCGTCCGTCCTTCCGTCCGTCCGTCCTTCCGTCCGTCCGTCCTTCCGTCCGTCCTTCCGTCCGTCCTTCCGTCCTTCCGTCCGTCCTTCCGTCCGTCCTTCCGTCCGACCTTCCGTCCGACCTTCCGTCCGACCTTCCGTCCGACCTTCCGTCCGACCTTCCGTCCGACCTTCCGTCCGACCTTCCGTCCGACCTTCCGTCCGACCTTCCGTCCGTTCTTCAGTCCATCCGTCATTCCGTTCTTTTGTCGGTCCTTCCGTCCGTTTAGCCGAACGTCCTATCGTCCTTCCTCCTGTCCGAAGCAATGATGAAGGTTTCATCAAAATCGGGTTAAAAATAAGAAACATTATCAATCTTCGACTCCAGCACATGTGTGCGAGCGAGACAGCGAAGGACTGCTTTACATGCATATGTATGTAAATAAAAGTGAACTAGCACTCAGCTTTTGAGAGAGTATGTGCAGAGTGTAAGCAGAATTTCAGAAGCGTGTTAGGAGTGTTAATTTAGCCGACTGCACAGGGTATTATACTGTTGCGCACGCTCGACTGCGCCGCTTGTTAATTCTTAGTTTTGTAATATGTTTATAATTACTTAATAACTTCATATTTTACTATCTTTTGTTATCGCTCGTTTGCTTGCTTTGTGTCTAACTTTAGTTTATTACTTTGTTTGCCACATTGTTTAAGAATCTTTCCATCCCTCCATCCATTTCGTTGAGCAGAAGTTGTTGCTGTTTTTTTTATATATTGTTTTATTTTGGTAATTTATGCATTTGATGTTGGAAAAGGTTGCTGCTTTATTTTACTTAAATTTGTACTTTCTTATGCTTCAATTAACATTCACTTTTAGTTCGTATAATTTCTATCTATTAATTTATATACTCTTTAAACTGTTTAAGCAAAGTTTATTAATATTTCTTACACATAAAATTTCTTAAACATAAACAAATGTAATGAAAGCTGCAAAATTATATTCAATTTTCATATTTTATTTAATCAATTTACTTTGGGCTGTGTGCTTAGCTGATTTGTATCTTTCAGCGTTGCCACCTAATTTCCGCATCTAGTTAAGTTGGTTGCGCCTCAGCGTTTGATGAAACGTAGCCAAATTCATAAACAACATAAATTGCTGTTTATTCACACTCTTTTGATAGTTTTTTTTTACGGGTTTAAAATAAACAAAGTTTATGCGTTTTATTTTGCTGTATTTTTTGATGAGCTGGCAGCTCTAATTGGCTTTGCTTTTAGTTTTGTTGCTGTGATTTTGTATTTACTTATAATTACCATTTTAGAACTTGTAGTTCGTATCCATGATTTGAAATAATATTCTCCTTCTTTGCAACTCTGTAACTCGCAATTTGAATCAGTTAATCTAGATCCTTTAGTTCATGTAGTTCTAATCTATTATATTGAATTATATTTACCTGTATTTCTGCTTCTTGGTTCCAATATGTAATTAAATTAACGAATCTCTAAAGTAAATAGAACTTCGAATTAATAGTTTAAGCTTCTTCTTTTGTAGCAGTAATCGCAACATCTCTCTCATCTTCCAAATCGGAACTAGTAGTTCATTGTAATCCATTTACTTAGTCACAGCTTGTAGTTCTAAGATATTATAATAAACATTAATATTTACTTATATATCTCCTCCTGTTTGTTCCAATCTCTTTCACAAGCTTCAATCTTTTACTTGAAATTTTCATTATGGAACTTTTAGTTCCGTTCAATCAATCGTTAAACTTGTAGCTCTATCATCTATCTAGCATCATCGTGGCTAATAATAAGTATTTATATTTCTCCGTATCAGTTTCAAACTATGATTAATGCTGCTCTACGTATATTATATCAAATATTATCATTACCCTTTTGGAACTTGTAGTTCTCATCTCTGATACTCCACTTCCCAACTGTATAGCACAGGGAGCTCTTACATATTTGGTATGTGCCTGCTATTTTCTGGTAATTTGTAATTCCTTTGCTCTCGCATACTTAACTTTCATTTCATTAACTTTATCTTATCGCATTCGCTTCTTACACTAATTTAACCTTTCAACTATGGCTTTATTTTTTGCCTGCTCTCATTCACTCCATCTCCATCTCCCTCGCACACACACACACTCGCTCTCTGTCTGCTGCCACTTCCCTTTTGTTGGCATTAAATACCTACGTTTTTTTTTTTTTACATCCCACACTTCACACAACTTGTGACCCCATTACGTGGACATCGCCTGCCAAAGCTGCGGCTTGTCGTCATCTAAAACCGAAGCTAGCTCCATCTCTCTCTCTCTCTCTCTCTCGCACTCTCTCTCTCTCGCGCACTCCATGCTACTGCTTTGTTCAGCAGCTCAGCGCTGACTGGGAAATTGAATCCCCCTTTGAGAATCACCAATTAAGCTCTGTTTAAAGCACAATTAAGACCCACCCAGCGCCAGGCATCAAGCTCATCATCATCAATGCAATTATTGACTACAAATCTGGACGCAGCGCCAAATCCGACAACAACAACAACAGCAACAGCAACACAACAACAACAACAGCAAAAACATGCAATGAGAGCTAAAAACCAAAAAAAGAGGAAGAAGGAAAAAATGGAAAAAGCAGGAAAAACTCAACAACATCAACAACAACGAGAACAACAACAAAATCAACGGGCGGTCAGACAAGGCACAAAAACAGCATTAACTGGACGTGGTGGCAACCCTGGTGGAGCGCTCTGTGGAGAGTTCACAAAACAAAAAAAGAGGAAGAAGAAGAGGAAGAATGTGGGGCACATGCGGGTGGCAAGTGAAAAATTGGCCACTGATTAAATTCAACACGTTGTGGGATTAACTAACTTGTATTTTATTTGCGGCCAAATTGTGTTGTTAACTTGGCCGCACACACACACACACACATACAGAGTAGCACAGCAATTACGCTATCCCTACTGGGCTCTTCCTTCCCTTTCCCCCCCTTGCTGCTCCCTAAAGTTCCGTTTGCTGCCAAGAAACCCTCGAGCATTCAGACAGAACACTTCGCGACTCTCAACTCGCAACTCTCGACTCTCGACAGGCGGCGACGTCAACGCAACGCGGACCGCGCAATTTTTTTCAATTTTCCCTTTAGGGCTAGTCAACATTTGTTGCCCCACCCCCACCCCTCTATCCCTACCACACTCCCCACCCGCTTTCAATTCGCCCAGCGCCGAAACGTCCACCAAGTCTCTGGCTGCCGCTGTTGCGTCATTAGCGACAAAATAAAAAATATTAAAAGAGCAAAAAAAAAACAAAAACATTAAAAGTTTATCTGCGGCACACCGAAGTTTCAATACTCTTCTAGGCAACTGCAGACTTTGAGAAATGTTTTGATATATATAGCAACATTTAGTAACAATTTACAAACAAGTTTTTTTTTACTTTGTTGAAATATTTTAAAAGGGAAAAAAGATTTTCAAGCATTCAACTTTCCGCAGATCTTTCCTATGACAGCTACTATATGATATAGTAACTCGATTTGAGCCAAATTACTATAGGATAAGTAAAACAATAGCTGATATATTGATATTCGATTAATATATTAGATTAATATATTAGTTTGGTTAATGTTTCTCAAGAGACAACAATGGTTTTGATATTTTTTATATAAAAATTCAATTTCCGATCGATCGTTGAAATATTTTAAAAGGGGAAAAAAGATTTTCAAGCATTCAACTTTCCGCAGATCTTTCCTATGACAGCTACTATATGATATAGTAGCTTGATTTGAGCCAAATTATTATAGGATATGTAAAACAATAGCTGATTAATATATTAGTTTAATACATAAGTTTGGTTAATGTTTCTCAAGAGAGAACAATGGTTTTTATATAAAAATTCAATTTCCGATCGACCATTCCTATGGCAGCTATATGATATAGTAGTCCGATTCTAGCCAAATTCAAACAGATTATATAAGATAATACCAAATACACTTCTTGAGTGTTTGGTTCTCAAATTTCAAGAAATAACAAAGTTGTTCATACTTAAGGTTGTTTTTCCACCGATCGTTCCTATGACAGCTATATGATATAGTAGTCCGATTCTAACCAAATTTAATAGGGGTACGTAGAATAGTATCAGATATATAATATGTAACATTGATTGAGATATCTGCAGAAATAGAGAAGTTATTCATACATAAACTCACTTTCCGACCGATCGTTCCTATGTCAGCTATATGATATAGTAGTCCGATTCTAACTAAATTTATTCAGAAAGTATAAGATAATACCAAAAACTCATATTGAGCGTTTGGTTACCATAAAACAACAAATTTGGTTGATTTTCCAAGAATTGTTCCTCTGATAGTATAGTATATGATATAGTAAGCTGATCCCACAGATTCCGACATATATACTGCCTGTAGGAAAAAGTCGAAACTGCGCAAAGTCAACATCAACTTAGCTTCAAATATCTTAGAGTGTTTTGCATAGAAACATAAATCAACGCAGCTAGTAGAACTAAACAGGAATCAACATATATAGGTACATATAACCATAAGGTTATGGGATGTGCCACGCCCATCTCTAAGCGTTACACTTATCTCCACAGAATGGGTATACCCTCTTTAAGGGTATACAAATGTTAGAGCAGAAAATATGGAAGGCACTCGGACAACTCGACGCTCCGGCAGCTGAAGCCGCCGGCTGAAAATCGGTTTTTGTTTTTCAAGTTTTACTCTCAAGCGCTCAACTCGGGGAAGAAAGAGAGAGAGAGAGAGAGAGAGAGGGAAGAGTTGGAGCTGCAGGGCAGAGGCTAAAAGAAGCAACTGTAGCTCATACCAATGAGCATTGGCCGTGTTTTACCGCCAAAACGAAGCGTATATTACTGGAGGCGACTTTCTGCATTCATTTCACACATTACATAATGCGACACACAGCACACACTCACACACACACACACACACAGCACCCACACACACGCAAGGCTCAGACTCATATGCAAGCAGCTCAGTTGGCCTGGCAACACTGTCAAAAGCTTTGTTGTCATGTGAACTAAGTTAAATAACAAACTCTATTAATGTTATGTAAAATCTACTCCCTCTATGTATCATTCTCTCTCTGTCAGTCACCTCTCTCTCTCTCACTCTCACTTGCTATCACTAACTGTTACACAATTGTTATTTTCGCACATTTTGAGTATATATTCTCAGTCTCGTTGACAGCTTATGTCACTTTTTCCTTATTTTCTTGCTCTTTCCCTTATTTTTTTGGTGTTTGCTTTCATCTATCTCTTTCTCTATCTCCATCTCCATCTCCATCTCCACCTCTATCTTCATCTCCATCTCGCTTATTTGCTTAATACTCTGTCTGCTTTATTTGCAAATAGTTTGTTATCTTCTTAACTTTTTAATAGTTTTTATAAATTGTTTTCATTGCTTCATCAGTTTTCTTCCACTTAAGTCTCCCTCTCTCCCGCTCCCCCTCCTTCTCTGCTTCTCCCCTTCTCTTCTCTTTCTCGGTTCGTCTTACTTCACTTAACTTTAATTTCTTTCGGTCAAGTTGATTGTCGCAGTTTCTACATTTTTCTTGATTTCTTTAACTTTTTACTTTCTTGCTTTGAACATTATCTTATTTTTAATTTCCTTTCTGGTTTTCTTAACTTCGTTTTTATTATTTTATCTTATTTTTAAGACGTAATATTCTTTGTCTATTTGTACAATATATATTCCTTGATTTTACTTTGCATTTTGCAATTCTTTTACTAAGTTTTTCGCTTTAAATAAAGTATGAAAATAAATTCTCAAGCTTCTCTAACTAAACATTACTGACTCTCTATACTTCTCTCTTTCTCTCCCTCTCTCACTCTTCCTGCTTGTTCATCTCCATTCTACACTCAGAGAAAAGAATGTCTCTCTATACTTCTCTCTACTTCACTCACTTAATATTTCCTATAATCTCTCTCTATTTTTCTCACTCTTGCTCTCCTGGTTCTCTTTCCCTTCTCACACATTCTCTCTTTCTCTCTCTCTCTCTGTGTCTTTCTCTTTCTTCTCTCTCTCTCTCTCTCTCTCTCTCTCGTATTTCCCTCTCTCTTAACACTCTCAATCTATATTTGCTACCATCTTTCTCTCTCTCTTCTCATTCTCAATATTTCTCTCCTGGTTCACTAGTTCACTCACTTTCTCTCTCTCTCTATTTCGCAGTCTCTATCTATTTATCTCTCTCTCACTCTTTCACTCTCTCTCCCTCTCACTCAATCTTTCCTACCATCTCTATCTTTCTTTATCTCACTCTTTCTCGCCTGGTTCCCTATCTCTGTCTCTTTCCCTCACCCTCCCTCTCTTCCTCTCTCACTCTCTCGCTCCCTCGCTCTCTCTCTCTCTCTTACTCTCGCTCACTCTCTCTCTCTTCTCTCTCTCACACTCTCTCTCTCTCTTACTCTCGCTCTCTCTCTCTCCCTCTCTCTCTCTCTTACTCTCTCTTTCTCTTACTCTCTCTCTTTCTCTTACTCTCTCTCTTACTCTCTCTCTTTCTCTTACTCTCTCTCTTACTCTCTCTCTATCTCTCTTTCTCTCTCTCTCTCTTTTTATTTCGCACACTCTTACTCTCACTCTATCTTTCCTTCTCTTTATCTCCTAGTTACCTTTCTTTCTCTTTCTCTTTCTCTCTCACTCTGTCTTCCTCTCTTTCCCCCTTTCATTGCACTGATCATTTCTTATTCCCCAAAATGTTTGTTCTACTTCACAGTTATCCGTTTGTCCCATCTACTTCCCGCCCTCTGTCTCGCCCACTCCCCCGTCTCTCGCACTGTCTGTGTGCCATATTCTTTAACGTTTGCTTTGTCGGCTTTAGGGGACAACCAGGACAATCAGCAAAGCCAGACAAAAGGGACGCACACTGCAACACAGGGACAGAAACAAAGACAGAGAAAGAGACAGAGACAGAGACAAAGACAGGAGATAGGAGACAGGAGACTGAGTGAATAGGAGGTGGACGGCCAGGATTCCCTTTATCCTTCTGCTACTGAATTAGAGGCATCCGCCATACACGAAAATACAGTTAGCTTTAAGCATTTCCTGTATTTTACTGTCATGGCACAAGAGTGCTCATGTATGAGTGTGCTGTGTGTGTGCTGTGTGTGTGTGTGTGTGTGCTGTGTGTGTGTGTGTGTGTAGGTGAGAGGGCATGGACATGGTAAGGGACTGGGACAGCCGGTGCTTTGGGGTTTTTGACTTAGTCGTTGTAAATTACTTGATTCGTTGTTGGAATTTAATTAACATTTTGCTAAGTTTTACTTTAGACTTTTAGTGGCACTGTGTATGTGTAGTGTGTGTGTGTGTGTGTGTGTGTGTGTGTGTGTGTGTGCGTGTGAGAGTGTGTGTGTGTCTATGTTTGTGTAAGAGACACAAGATGTTTGTCTGCTAGGCACCGCATACTGTGTTTCTCTCTCTCTCTCTCTCTTTATCTATTGCTCTGTGTGTGCGTATCGCTGGCCTCTCTCTCTCTCTCTTTCTCTCTCTCTATCTCTTTCTCTCTCTCTCTCTCGCTCACTCTGTGTCTCTAAACGCTTGTCATTGCCTTTAATGCGGGCAGCAATGGCCCAGGCTTAGTGAGGTTATGTTTACACGCTCCACTTTGCATGTTTTAGTAAGCACACACACACTCACACTCACACGCACACACTGAGACACACACACATAGAAAGGGTGGGAATGGCATATAAAATACAAAACGATCCATTGAACAATGTAAATTTTAAAGTGCAGATAATTGCGCGTGTAGACAAAATGCTTTTTTCGACTATTCATGTATACAAAGCAACTGTATAGCTAGAAGAACTAGAGATGACAACGGGCTTGGCACTACAAAATGACCCAGAAAGGATGATTAGCCACTAATCAACAGCTAATCAGCTGACACGCGTCATTCGTCACTAGTCACTCGTTACTCGTTACTCGTTACTAGCAACTAGTAACCAGTCACTAGTCACTCGTCACTAGTCACCTATCACTAGTAACTAGTCACTAGGCACTCGTAACTAGGCACTCGTCACTAGGCACTCGTAACTCGTCACTAGTTACTCGTTACTCTTTACTAGTAAGTAGTCACTAGGCACTCGTCACTCGTTACTAGACACTCATCACTAGTCACTCGTTACTAGTCACTCGTTACTCGTCACTTGTCACTAGCCACCACTTACAGTCTAAAGTTTTCCTGTAAAAAGATAACACGACACGCGCTCAACTCTGATTGCAGCCGGCATGCAACTAGATATTCACACTCTCTCTCTCCCTCTCTCTCTCTCTATCTCTGTCTCTCTCTAAGATTCTTGCTTTCTCCCATTTAAAGGGTGTGCCACAAACAAACCAAGGTATATAAAACTTAAATACATTAAAATATACAATTATTCAAAAAGTATTCCCCACATTTCGACCCAAATAGCCAAACTGTAGATTTAGTAACCAGTTCAATTAAACTCAACTTTGCTAATCTACACTCAATGTAAATGTGCTGTGTGTGTGTGTGTGGGAGACAAACACAGAAAACAGATAACTGTGAATTGTTTCTCATTCTTCGGATGAACCAGAGATTTGCCTTTCAGTTACATGAGTTCACTTGTTATTGATGCATTACACTTACATGTGTATACATATATATATATATATATATATATATATATATATAAATATATATATATATATGTATGGAGTGTGCTTGGCCACAACAAGGCATACATGAAACAGGCAACAACAGCCACAACATCAACAAAAATAATCATTTACATAAATAATCATGCAATGTCCCAAAATAAAATAAACATCAATAAACTGTGCACTTCAAAAAACATAAACAAATGTTCAGCGTGTTTGGCAACTGCAAAATACGAAAATACCAACAGCAAAAATAAAGTCTATTATATAAATTTATACTTGAATTGAAATAAAAGCAGATTAACGAACATGCCATCACAATGACTGGACATTTATGATGATTTAGAAGCTTTTACACTGCTTTGATTTTATTACAATTTCTAACTGTAAGGTCAAAAATCTTTGAGAATATTCACTCCTTAAGCTTAGCTTAGATGTCGGTAGTTGATGAAGTTTTAAGCTCATTTAATGAACTTTGAATTGGTTACAAATTCTATGACATTTGCAACTAGTTTTATTTGATAAAATATTTGCTTGTTAAGCTTATTATCAATTGCAAAACCTGTTAAAGCTTCTTGACAGCCTAAAGCTCATTTAATGAACTTTGATTTGATTAGAAATTCTATGCATTCTGTAAGAAGAATCACTTTCAAAAACAATTTGCCTTAAGCCTATCATAAATATCAGTACCTGATTCAGCTTTAAGCTTCTTTATGAACTTTGATTTTATATGAATGTTAAAGCTTCTTGACAGCTTAGAGCTACCTTAATGAACTTTGATTTTATATAAATTTCTATATCAGCTATAAAGATAATTATTATCATCCATTTCAAAACCTCTTAAAACTTCTTGACAGCTTAAAGCTCATTTAATGAACTTTGATTTGGTTAGAAATTCTATGTATTCTGTAAGAGAATTCAAACTCAATTTGCCTCAAGCCTATCTTACATTTAAGTACCTCATACAGCATTAAGCTTCTTTAATTACTCAATTGCATACCTAAAAAAGCTTTTTGACAGCTTAAAGCTCTTTTAAGGAACTTTGATTTAATTCGAATTTCTATTTATAAGATATACCATTAGATTTATCTACATACATTTTAAAAGCTACTTGCCTGCTTAAAGCTCTTTTAATGAACTTTGATTTCATTAGAATTTCTATATAATTTGTAGAAACAATTAGTTACTAAAATAAGTTCTTTTTTAGCTTTACATCAAATTTAAAACTTTTAATAAACACTTTGTAAGGCTTCTCTTTTTTTACAGGGTATAAACAAATGGCATAAAATTGTTAGCGAGTCTGTGTTGAACTGTGACCTCTGGTCAGAGCGCTAGTTTAACAACAATAAAACGAAATGAAATCAAAATTACAAAATTGAAATCATAGAAAAAACGTGAATTTCAATTCAAAATACAAATGAGAGAGCGAGAAGCCTTCACAATAATTGAGAAACTAATAGCTTAATGTCAAAATAAAGGATGAAAACGGTCAGCAAATTGAAGTTAAAGGGGGAGACAAAAGTTAGTACAATGCATGAACAAATATAGACAAATGAGAGAGAGAGAGAGAGAGAGAGAGAGAAATAGAGAGAGGGAGGAGAAAGGCGAACGATTGCAATGGCATGCAACTGACAGGAGTGTAAAATGAAATTGAGCTTGATAAATACACAATATTGTAGTCCATGATATAAATTAAATTGCATATCAGATTAAAAATTTATGCAGATAAAATTGGGATAATATTGCTGAAGTCTAACTAATACCCAGAGCAACGAATTGAATTGAATTTCACACAAAGAATGCTATCCAAAACTATATCACCAACAATAATAATAACAATAATAAAAGGCTGACTGCATTTTCAAGGTGTGCAACAACAATATATCTATATATATAAAAATATATTAAAATAATGTAGTTTTCTAAATATTTATTCGTGATAAAGTCAATAACTTTACTGAACAATCTCCTAAATCGAATGTTCATTGTTGCAACATAATAATGATGCAATCAATCAAGAAAGCGGATGTCCCATTTCGGAAGTGTTTAGTTCCGTTGATGGATTCCTTCGTATGCAATAACTTTTAATAACTTTTGAATAACTAAACATTTACTTGATATCTACCAAAAAAAAAAGGAAAAGGAAAAGTGTGCAAAAAAGGAGACAGCGAAAGCGTGTGTGCGTGTGTGTGTGTGTGTGTGTAGAAGGCGATAGGATCAATCAAAGTTCAACTATCGACTGGTCAAACACACACAAATGCCACACCCACTTCATGGCACTCCTTACCCTTTGGCCAATTTCAATATTATGCATGTGTACTTGCTCTTAAACGGATGTTTCGGTCAACAGCGGAACTTGCAACAGTTGCCGCATGCAGCAAGTCAACAAGCAAGTTTCGCCAAGTGCCGCTGCCTCTGCCCCTCAAAATACAGTCAACAATTCAAAGTGCTCTCGCTTAGACGCAGGACTTTCGTAGTAGTTCTACTTAGTTTATGACGTTGATAAAGCGATTCAATCAATGTGAATGTGAATGTGAATGTGAATGTGAATGTGATTCATTACCAATACACTCACAATTCGTTAACCCCAACCACTTGGTTTTACTTAACTATAATTATTGTCAATTTGCCATTCCCTTAACTTATAACATCATAAATATTTACATTGTTCAGTGCGTATAAATAAACTCTGCTCTCAACAAATACGGCAAAACTACTAAATAACCACCTAAAAGCCTTCCCACATTTCTATCCTTATGACAACCTAAGCTTAAACAATTTCATTTGCCAACACACACGTACACACACACAAACAGACACACAACCACCCAGTCACCCACACACACACACACACACACATAACGCTACATTAATTGATAATTGTTTTGTGCTCAAAAGAAATTAAACAACAACGGCATTCGTTTCGCTGTTTCCTATCCTTCCTCCTCACTCTTCTACCCTTCCACTCTCCCCTCTCTCCTCTCTCTGTCTGCCTAGCCCATCTATCCAACTCCGCACTTTTAGCTCTCCACGCCCCATTATGTTCATTGCGGCTGTATTGTAGTGTTCTATGTATGTGTGTGTGTGTGTGTGTGTGTAGGTGTGTGTATGTGTCTGTGTATGTGTGTGAGTGCCTGAGTGTGTGCTTGTGTAAAGCTATAGGTTTGCCTGTCATTTGGCTCTATGACTACTGCTCCTTAGTTGGTATCACGCTTATATACCCTATATTTAAAGCTGAAACGGGTATACGCGACTCTTAAAAAAGTCACAAACTTATTAAAAATACAATTTTATTTTACTTTATCAAAGTTCATCAACATTTTAATCTATTTATCTTCAATTTATTTTCAATTTGTAGAGTATATTAACTGTAGGTATACCCCTCTGTATAAGAAGGCCTATTAACATTTTTAATTGTTTAAATACTAACAATCAAGTCAAAGAATAACAATCAAATCAAATCATTAACTTAAAAGTTTATCTTTCAATCTTTGATCAATAATTTACTTTAACTTGTTGATACCCTATCTAAGAGAAGTTCGTAGAGGAGAAGTTTGTTTTAGCGAAATGCATTTTATAAAAGTTTAATCTAAAAAATTTCTGAGTTTGATTTTAAGAAACTTATTACAGAGATACTCCATATTAGAGAAGTTCGACTTAGAGAAGTTCGGCCTACAAAAGTCTCGATTTAAGAAATTTATATTAGACAAGCTAATTCAAAAAAAGTTCGACTGAAGTTTATATTAGAGAAGTTTAATTTAGTAAAATGCATATTAGAGTAGTTAATTTATAACAAATTTCAATCTAATGAAGTTAATATTAAAGAAACTCCATATAGAGAAGTTTGTATTAGAGAAGTTCTTATAATTGTTTGCCTTCACACTATAATTTTAAAAAACACAACTCGATGGTTGTCCATAGCTACTGCAAATTAATTTTTGCGCAGTTACAGGGTATACGTCTTGTTGTGCGCTTAGTTTACTTTATCAAACACATATGTATGTGTTGTGTTTTGCTTTTTCATTAACTTTTTGTGCTCGCTGCTTGTTCTGGACATGTTAAGGAAACTGAGGAAGCTTCTCACAGCTGTCCACCTCCCCCCGCAAACCCTGTTGTATCCCCTTTTTTTACCGCACTACGTCACTGCTTTCGCCGAACATTCACCAACTTAATTGAACGATTAGTTTTTGTACGTGCTGCCACGCCCATCGCCCATCGCCCAGGGGCACCTGCCCATACACGAGTCATGCTCAGCTCAGCTTAGCTCAGTTCAGTTCAGTTCAGCGTACCAAACACCGCCCATTATCCACCCGCCGCCCATTTACGCCCATTTCAGTTGCGCTTGTCTGTTTTGGCCACTATTTAATTTTATCTGTTTTGCTTTTATTTTCGTTTTTATCGCAGTAACAAACTATGTACAACAATTTGACCAACCGCCCCCCCGCACTGTGCTCTCTCAACTCCCACCATATCCATCTACTTTGAGTTCTCCTTCCAGTTGAGTTTCTTTTCGCATTCGCCTCTTCGACTCGTTCGCTTACAACAACACAAAGCAATGAAAAAAGTCAAATGCCAAAGCACTAAAAAGTCAAAAGGCCACAAGAACAACAACAACAACAACACCACCACCAACAACAAATATTAGTTGTTGTAGTAGTTGTAATGACAACGAACACAGCGACAACGACAACAACAACAGCAACAACAACAACAACAGCGACAACAAACTCTGTTTTCGGGGGTTCGCTGTGGGCGCAAAGTTAAAAGCGCACAATAAATAAATAAAACAAAGCAAACGCATGAAATGATACACAGAGAAGCTGCGTGTTTGTTCTTGCTAATGTTCTCTTCCTCACTCTCCATGCTCTTGCTGCTGCTCCTGTTGTTGTGCTGTGTTTATTTTTGCGCTCACAATACAAAATGGCCAAACGACACACACACAAACGTCACCCTGTGTGTGTGTGTGTGTGGGTGAAGTATATGTGACAGCGAACGAAGATGATGGCGATGCGGTAACAAATAATGTAGTAAGAGCATGCTAAAGCGAAATTTAGAAAGAGGTAGAGCGAGGGGTGATAGTCAACAGCAGCCATCAAGCCGGCAGCATTCGCCGCACTCACACACACACCCACACACACACACATTTGTAATTTGAAGCAACACTCGACGACTGGCGACATTATGCCTTTAGGCGGTAACACCCTATTGCTTCACTCTCTTTCTCTCTTTATACATTTTACCCACAGGTTGCTTCTGCTAGCGGCCACAGGAGAAGCAAAGAGTGAGCGTCTGGCAACTGTTGATAATGATGATGAAGATGCCGTTGACACGCTCTCGCCATGTTGTTGCGAACAGTGAACAAAATGCTCTTCGAACAGCGCAAAAGAGATCAAAGGATTAGGCTAGGCGAAAGCTTGTCAAGGAGCTTCGGATCCAGCAAATGTGATGGGACTTTAGAAACGGACAACGTATTTGCCATACAACTGCAACATATATGTACATATATGCATATGTATGAGTATGTATGTATACAAATCAAAAGAATGTACAACAAAATGTATGTAGGTCAACAGCATTTTCATTGTGGATGGCAATGCATCACGATGTAATAACAAAAAGAGATTGCGCTATACCTTTTGAGTCATTAAATATAAAGTATGTAATAATCGTCAATACCTTAACGTTCCTGTAGTAATCTGCTTAAAATCAAAGTTGTATCCTCAATGTTACTTGTATTCTTTTTGCACACATGCGATTTATTAACATGCACAACCTAATATTATTATACCATGGATGCTGTAGAACCCATTGAATGTGAACCTGCATGCGTATGTGGATCATGATCCGTTTTTAATTGTGAATGGTATCCCATACTACTTACAGTTATTCTCGACATTCCATTCAATCAGTAGCGAAGCTGAGGCAACTTATGGATGCCACTGTGGCAACCAACGGTAGTTGTTTGTTGCTGTCGCCGCTGACGCACACGCGCGTGAATCAAGGCGTAGAACTGCAAAATGGTAGCGCGGTGAGAAAGAACGAAGGAGAAACAACATCAGGAGCTATGGTTGTGTTAATGTCAACGCCGCGTGTCTTTTCAGCGCGCCTTTTGCGTTGGCGTACGTTTGTGTGTATATATGTATGTGAGTGACTGTATATAAGCACACGCGGTAATTAATTTTATTTAATTTTCGACGACAATAAAAGCGACAGCAACAAGAGTCAAGGAGCAGGCAGACGTCAGTGAGGCCGCCGCCAGAAACTGACATTAAGAACTACGCGAATGGCGGCTCGTGAATAAATGTGAAGAAGAAGAAGAAGAAGAATAAGGGAACGAACATGGAGATGGTGATGAAGAAGAAGTCGCACAGGAAAAAACAAGTTAACAAAACGTCAACAATAAAAAGAAAGCCAGCCAAATGGCAGACGCGGCCAACGATGACGGCGAAGACAATGCACAAAAAAAAAATTAACAAAAATAAAACCAAAAAAACACACACAAAAAGAATAAGAAAGAAATGTCCAATTGGGAGGCGAGGCAAGTGGGTGGACATGGACACATAATTATCAACCACATCAGCGTCAGCGTCAGTGGCAATGGCAGCCGCAGACGACGAGAGCATTGATAATCAGCAAAGCGCGTCAAAGGGGGTCAGAGAAAGATAGAGAGGAAGACAGGGAGCGAGAGAGAGAGAGAGAGAGAGACGGAAGCTGAAAATTGCCAGGACATAGCAAAACGCACGCACATAAAGAACAAGTGAGAAGAGGTGAGCAGCAAAAGAGGGTGGGGAAGTGAAAGCAAAATTGTCGAAACGAAACGAAGTAGGAAAACAAGTTTAACTTAATTGTCAACATTGTGAGGGGTAACAACAACAACTATGCGGAAACGAAGCAGACAGTAAAAAGGACTCATGAAAGTGGCGAGGAGACGTTTGAGATGGCAGCGGAAGAGCATAAAAATAACGCTACTAATGATGCAGCACGCAATGCGAGTGGCATGTACAACAACATTTTATGCACAAAACACATACATAAATACTAGATAAAGATTTACTTAAAGTCGGTGTTGAGTAGCGTTCAATGACAAAGCAAAAAATAAAAACTACTGTGGGCTTGATAACTTTAATGCGTGCGCTCAGTTCAAAAGGTAATGACAGAAGGAATGGTGGGCAAACAGCAAAAGAAGAAGATGGTGAAAGAGCAGCTTAACCCTTTTGTTACCCTGCCGCCGGTTAAATCCAATTTCATGGCAGCCAGGCAGTTAGAGCGCCCAGAGGCATTCACATACCCCAACTACCCCTCCCCAACCCAACCAAAAAAAAAAAAAAATGAGAAAAAAGAAAAGCAAAACAAATAACTTGCGTTCCCCAAACCAACGAAAAACCGCGCTCGCATCACTAATGAGACTCTCCAAACAACACCCGAGCATACTCCAACCTTACAGCACCTCCCGCATCACCCCACACCGCTCTGTTGGCCCGCTCAACTCTTGCCATTCCCTAGACAACAACATGCCAGCATGTTTCTGCCCCGCTGACACAAAGCACACAGCGAAAATTCAACAAGCAGCCGCCGCCGCTCGCGCCACAGCAATAAAATTTAAAAGCGTGATTATTTCTATGCTCTGAAAACAAAGCCAGGACATCAGGAGTAAGCCAAGCAGCAGAGGCAGCAAAGGCAGCAGCGACTGCCGTTAAAACACAAGCCGGCCAAGCGCCGCAGTAGTTTGAATATGCAGGGAACTTGGGCATGGCCCCAGCGCCGCTAATTATGATTTGCTTTAAACAAAAGCTAATTACAACTAATTTCGCGCTAAAAGCAACATAAGAAACTCGCGACAAAAACAAAACAAAAAAAAGCCCAAAAAACACGACAAAAAAGGAAATTTTCGACTGCACATTGGGTCAATTTTAGGCCGAATTTATGGGTTGGTATTTTAGAAATAAATAAATAATCATATTAGCACGGTGCTTTACTTCAACGTTGTACTTTTTTGATTGCTTGTGTGCTATTTTTTTGAATTGAAAAAATTCAGTTGAAATCAAAGGAGATCTGCTAAAAGTCTGTGAGTTAACATCATGTTAATCAAATATTTGTACGAGTTATCGATAGTATATCTTCTGTGCCTGATGATGTTTATCGCGTTCAGTATTATATTGTTTGTGCCGATAAAGTAGCGCGTTTTTGGTATTTTTTTTTTGGTAACAAGTACAACTGGCTTCGGGTGCGCTGCACAAAAACACACACAGGAGCAAGAGCAATAATGGGTGATGTTGACAAATGGATTGAGATTGTGAAGGAGTGCAAATATTTGCCAGAAAATGAATTGAAAAAACTCTGTGATATGGTCTGTGACATACTATTGGAGGAGACAAACATACAGCCAGTGAGCACGCCCGTCACAGTATGTGGCGACATACACGGCCAGGTGAATGAATTTTGCGCGGCATGGTCACCCCAAAATGCCAACCTCCTTATTTTTGTATAATTAATATCAATTGTGTTTGTGTGCGTGTGTTTTACATTTGCAGTTCTATGATCTGGAGCAACTGTTTCGAACCGGCGGCCAAGTGCCCGACACGAATTACATATTTATGGGCGATTTTGTTGATCGGGGCTATTATAGCTTGGAAACATTCACCAGACTGCTGACACTCAAAGCCCGCTATCCCAGCCGTATAACGTTGCTGCGAGGCAACCACGAAACACGTCAGATAACAAAAGTCTATGGTTTCTTCGATGAGTGCTTCAGTAAGTATGGCAACGCGAATGGCTGGAAATATTGTTGCAAAGTCTTTGATCTGCTCACAATTGCTGCGGTACGTAACCAACAAAACACAAAACGCCCAATATTTTGTGTTGTTGAACACATGTTGCACAAATTCGATTAATTTATCGATAACCATCCTCATTTTAGATCATCGACGAGGAGGTGCTCTGCGTCCATGGTGGCTTAAGCCCTGAGATTATTACATTAGATCAAATACGTACAATTGAGCGCAACGGTGAGATACCCTACAAGGGCGCCTTCTGTGATCTGGTCTGGTCCGACCCGGAGGACATGGAATACTGGCAAGTGAACGTAGACTATTTTATTTTATTACAAATTACGATAATTGTCATTTTTAGGGGACAGAGTCCGCGCGGTGCTGGCTGGTTATTTGGTCATAATGTGACCAAGGACTTTATGACCATCAATAATCTGGATTTAATATGTCGAGCACATCAGCTGGTCAACGAGGGCATCAAATATATGTTTGCTGACAAACTGGTCACCGTGTGGTCAGCGCCCAACTATTGTTATCGCTGTGGCAATGTGGCGGCAATTCTCAGCTTTGATACGGCGCAACAGCGTCAAACGAAGATATTCGAAGCCGTTCCCGATTCGGAGCGTGTTATACCAAAACAGAATACGACGCCTTATTTCTTGTAAACACTGAAGAATGCCACCAAACGATCAATCAACCACAACAACTAATCAGTCGACCGCAACAAACAAATCAATCAATACATCCTATAAACAAATAAACATACACACACGCAAACACACACACACACACACAGCCAAGCAAGCAAACGCCGCCATCGCAGCCTAGAATCATCCAATAATTAGGATGAGATTCGCACTGCCAGCGACCAAATAGAAAATCACACTTAATTGCATTTAGCAGTCAACACACCCACACACAGTTACAGACAGACACACTTGCAGCAACACCCACACACACACACACACACACACACAGAGACACTCGCAAACGTATTCACGATTATGCTCAAAAGTCAACAAGAAAGAGAAACCTTGTATTTAGTTCCCGGCTTCAAATGTCGCTTTATAAACTCTTTTCCTTTCTTTTTTCTTTCTGTTTTTTTTTTTTTTTTTGTTGCTTTCTGTACGTACAACAATATTATTTACATTTAAAGTTTGTTTACTTTTGTATTAATTGTTTATTAAATTAAATGTGTGGCCCAAAGCCGAAATTGTTCCCCCGATCAAAGGAAAACTTATTAAACAACAAAAGACAACATGTAATTGCAGTGTTTTTTTCTCAACTTTCAATGTCTTCGCGTTGCTATATATAAGCACAGTGGCACTTCCCTATAAAGAACTTCTCTACACTTCAATTTGTTTATATATATATATATTTTTTGTATTTACTTCAAATTCGCACTACTTGATCGTTATGGCGAAGTTGCACTGTAGCTTCTGAATTTACTTGTATTCCATTGTTGTAAAAAATAAAAAAGAAAATCTAAGTAAAACTGAAGCTAAAGCTTAGTAATTATAATATAACTTATTATAAATTAACTAACTAAGATAAGCTAATTTTAATGGCATTTCAATAACAATTTATACATATGAAGAACTGAAGATAAATAAATTCCGACCAAAAATTTGCATTTCCAGGTGCTTTCCTCAATTTAAAGCGATCCATTTGTGTGTATACGAAAAGTGAGGTTATGTTAGGCTGCAAAAATATAGGAAAAAGAGCTGAAAATCGTTTTGTTTACTTGTAAATCTGCAACGTATTCTCAAACGAAAGCTGTTAACTTAACAGCTGTTGCTTATGTTAAGCAGAACTGTTACTTCACATTTTGATTAGTTTCAAGTAATTCTCCCACGGCATAAGAGTTCTCATTTAGTCAAATAACATGCTGTCTCGCTTGCACTGCATGGCGCTATCTCCTTCTACTAATATAACGCTCTCCCTCTCGCACTGCAGTCGCGTTTGCTTGGATTGAAGACAAATTATACAAACTGAATTTGTTTAGATCAATTTATTTAACAAGTTGTTGTTGTTTTGTTATTCTTTTGTCGTTCTAGTTGTATTGCATATCAACAAATAATCTTTAATAATAATAGTAAGCAAAAACAACATATTTGCAGAGCCGGAAAACCATAAAGAGATTGTAGTTTATAACATCGAATTGAATAATAAACAATGCGACTATTTATCATTGTCTTTCGCTTTAATTGTAAAATAAACAGAGAAAAAAAAACAAATAAAAATAATAATGTGGAAAAAGCAACAACAACAAATAGCCTTCTAAGTTTTTTTTAAGATTTCAGCTGCAAATTGATAAAGCATTAAAAAAAGGAGAAAATATTTAAACATGCTTGAAAAAAATGTGACAAAAATCTATATAAAAAAAACCATAATAAGCGTAATTAAAATTTAAATAATTGCTCTTATTTGTAGCGTTGAGGGGAAGGAGGAGTGCGAGTTGTTGTTTCTGTTGTTGTTGTTGCCGTTCTAGTTGTTGTTATCGTCCTGTTTGTTGTTGTTGTTGTCGTCTAGAGTGTCGTCTTGCGTTTACGTCTGTGTTTAAAGCTTGATCTCAGTTAATCCTTGATGCAACTCTCGTTGTTCGCCTTCAACTTCATCGTGCTCTACTTCTTCAGAATCTGGATCATCCTCTGTTGCTCTATGGCTCTATTGCGGCGCTATATAGTTGTGCTCAAAGATATCCAACTCATTCTGTATGTAGTTGGCCTTGTTGCGCAGCAACTTCAATTGCTTCTGATTCGCCTCCAGCACATTCAGCTGCGACTCCAGCGTCTTCAGCTCCTCGTTCATGTCGGTGGTGGCGGTGTCGACCGTGCGGCACAGACGCGCAAATGTGCTCGACAATTCCCTGAAAGCGTTTAGATTGATATAGTATAGTTATATAAGTATTTTAACTAGAGTATATAATTTTAAAAACAATTAAAAGAGTTTTTCCTACAAATATTGCATTTTCGACCGATTGTTTCTATGAGAGCTATATGATATAGCTGTCCGATTTTGATCAAATTTAGTCAGCATGTGCATGATAATACTGAATATATAATTTGGGAGTTTTGTTGAGCTATCTCAAGAGACAACAAAGTCTCTCTTACTAGGAGTTGCTTTCCGACCGATTGTTCCTATGGAAACTATAAGATATAGTAATCCGATTTAAAATCCATTTGCTCAGCAAGTGTTAATCGTTGTTAAAGATACAATCTGCTAATTTCGCTGAGTTATCTCAAGAGACAACAAAGTTTCTCATACTAGCAATTGATTTCCGATCGATTGTTCCTATGGAAACTATAAGATATAATAATCCGATTTAAAATCCATTTGCTCAGCAAGTGTTAATCGTTGTTAAAGATGCACTCTTATAATTTCGCTGAGTTATCTCAAGAGACAACAAAGTTTCTCATACTAGCAGTTGATTTCCGACCGATCCTTCCTATGATATATATAGCTATATGATATAGTTGTCCGATTTTGATCAAATTTAGTCAGCATGTGCATGATAATACTGAATATATAATTTGGGAGTTTTGTTGAGCTATCTCAAGAGACAACACAGTTTTTCATACTAGGAGCTGATTTCCGACCGATTGTTCCCATGGAAACTATATGCTATAGTAATCCGATTGGAAGTAAATTTGGTCAGCATGTTTTAAAGGTCGTTAAAGATACAATCTGCTAATTTCGCTGAGATATCTCAAGAGGCAACAAAGTTTCTCATACTAGCAGTTGATTTCCGACCGATTGTTCCTATGGAAACTATATGATATAGTAATCCGATTTGATGTAAACTTTCTCAGCATGTGTTAAAGGTCGTTAAAGATGCACTCTGCTAATTTGGCTGAGATATCTCAAGAGACAACAAAGTTTTCCATACTTAAGCTTTAACTTGAACCGATTGTTCCTATGAGTGCTATAAGATATAGTAGCCCGATCTGGCTGACTTGGCCACATGTACTTTCTGCAGACACAAGACAGACCTATGTCAAGTTTCATCATGTTGGCTTTGCCTACTAAAGCCTACATGTCCTTAAAATGTAAGAACTTTGCTATATCGATTCAACTGCTTCAGCTGAACAGGATTATATATGCTACAGGGGGAGGTAGATGGGGAGATGTCTGGCATGCCTACAGCGAGGGGTTACAAGGAAGGCAGCTTGCACTTACTGCTGCACTTGGTGGCTGCAATTGGCCGACGTTAGATCCACAATCATCTTGAGCTTCTTGGTGGCGTGTCGCACGTATTGTCCTTTGAATGTGCGCTCCTTGGCCGAGTTGGTCCAGGAGAGGCGCTCATACAGATAGATGCAGCCATAGAGGGCACCGATGCCGACAAGGACGCGCCAACCGATGGTTTTCAGCATCTGCAAGTGTTCGGTATTCAGGACATAGCGATATAATAGCACCTGCTTGGGCAGCCAATGAATCGAGTCTGCCACAGGAGATCGAGAGCGTGAACGAGATCATGACGATATACTTACGACGCCGGCAACGACAAGGCCACCAACGGTGCCCTGTGAACCAATCGAGGACATGGCAAATCTTGATATTATCGACAATTGCTCCGGCGTAATGCCACCCACGCCCGGCGTGGGCAGCAGACAGACGGGTGTCGCCTCCACGGGCGTGCTGACTGGCGTAACCACAGTGTGCTGCAGGATTCGAATTGGGATTACGATTAGCATGAATTTGGATTAGCTACCATTGAGCGGAACTCACCCCAATACTGCTCTGACGATTGACCAAGGCAGGTGTCTGTTTTTTGCTCCGCTCACGCACTTTGCCGGTGAATCGTTGTATCATCGCCGCAATGCCCCAGCTGAACTTGAAGTCGAGATCCTCCTGAAAGTCGGCGCACAGATTCTGGCAATTCAATGAGTAGAGCATCTCAAATGGTTGGCTGCGCACCACCAGTTTCGAGCTGTTCGTGATCAATTGCTCGTTCGGCACAAGCGCATGCATGCGATCGGTCATCTCGGTCTGTGCCGCCTCCACATTCATGGCCAGGGCCATGGAGAGGCGGGCACGAAGATTGCTGCCGAGACCGCTCTCGACATGGGCGTTCAGCTCCTTCTTGTAGATGTTGAGCACCAATCGTTCCGGATGGAACGGCATGTTGAACTCATCGATGAGAACGCCCAGACGCCAGATTTCCTCATTCAATGCCTTGGACACCTTCTCCTCCACCTCCTCGACCATATTGTGGATTTTCATTTTCATTTCACGTGTCACCTGCATCATTTGGGTCTCGGTGCCCTGAATGCGCTCCGTTAGCATATTCTTTTGATCCTGCTTCAGATTGCGAAAGATTGTGATGCGCTCATAGATGTTGTCCAGCATCGAACGCATATCGCCGGAGACGCTCTTGCCGCGTGAGCTGTGCTGTTGGAATTTGGTCTTGACGGCACTCTGTGAGATGCACTCCTCGAACTTGCGCTCAAAGTCCTGGAACTCAAAGTAGCGGATCTGAAAGCCCTCGGCAATGGCCCCCAAATGCGGTGGATTCCCTTGGACTCCTCAATGCGTGCCTGCAGCGTCTCGCGTGCCGAGACAAAGAACACACGCTCGGCGGCCTCCTTCTCGTTGGTCACCTTCAGCTCCTTGGTGAGGAAATCAATGCAACGCTCCGTATGCTGCGATTTCACCTGCATCCCCATTAGGGAATCATTGGATTAGTCAAAGGATTCAAGCAACAGTTGCATCTTTACTGCGAAGCTACACATCTTGTATGCATATGTATTTGTCTAATTGCCGATTCTGCTTTGTGCTGCATTCGTAAACGTTTTACGCGCAACTGTTATCGTTATCGTGATCGTTATCGTTATCGAGACATATGCATACAGCATTGCAGCTTCGCGAAGCTTTTGGCAAATCAAAACAAAACTCAGGCAACAAAGCGCATTTGAGAGAGAGCTTGTCGGGATCTGGGTCTGGATGACATTACCTTAGCCAGCTCCTGGCGTTGTGTATACAATACATGTTGAGGTTGTTTTGGTTTTTTGTTTTTTTTTTAGGTAGGGTATTAAACATAATTTATGAAATATAAAAAAACAACAACAACATTTACAAAATATGCTTACGATACAAAGAGAAATCAAAGAGAAACGTGGACGTTTGATAGATCTTACCGATTCCTGGAACTCGGGCTCATTGGCCGAGGCATCCCAGCGATTGTTGAGTATAAAGATGTTGGGCTTCGATAGCTTCTGGGAAACGGTGTGAAAGAATTGTTTCTCGGCGCGCGTCATCGTCGATTCGGCATTCAAGACCAGGACAAAGACATCGGCATTGAGGCAATGATTGTCAATCCAATCATCCAGATTGGCTGAGACATCAACGCCCGGTGAGTCCACAAACACAACATCATCACGCAAGAGACTACAGCGTTCGCGTGGCCAGAAGATGCGCACCAAACTGCTCTCGCAGAGCTTCTCCTGGCACAAAGCATTCGCCAGCTGTTTGATATTCTAAAAGGACATATCAAATTGTTGAGAGATGGGCATTGAAATGGGATTGATGAAGTTGAGACATACCACCACATTGAGCTTCTCATCGGAGCCCTCCTTCATGAGATACGCTTCGCCGCCGTCGCTGCCCTCGACCTGGCAGAAACAGTTTGTGGTATGGCCAATGCCGCTGGGCAAAATCTTCTCCCGCAACATGGCATTGATGACCGAACTCTTGCCGTTGGAGGTGCGGCCAAAGAAGGCGACCTTCATGTGATCCCGCTGCAGTACCTCACGTATGGCGGCCACCTTGAAGACATAGCTTTCAAACAGCTCCCGCTCCGCTTTGTCCACAATTTCTGCATCCGCAAATAAAGCTACAAAATGGAATCGGTATACCAAATGAATTGGCTGATGCAATTCGATAACAATTGAATTGATTCACTTACCATTGATGAAGGTTGTTGTCTCAAGGACATATTCCTCAATTTCACCATAAATATCGTTAATCTTCTTTTTGGCTCGCACAAATATCTGAAGCGGTGATTTATCATTTGATTGATACATGCGATTATCGGACATGGCGTTAAAGTTGGCCGATGTCGATGATGCCGACGATTGCAGCGATAGATTGTGCCGAGAATCGTCAACGGAATCCGTGCCCGTAGAGTTTTTATCGTTATCGTTGGGGCCCGTTTGGCCAGTCACCAGTGAAATGGTGCGATTCAGATAGGCCGCCATTTGGTATGGTTGCGTTTTTAATTTGATAAATGAGAGAGAATTTTGATACAAAACAAAAGGTATGTAGCCTATGTAGGAGCCCCTCGCCCCCTGGCCGTGCGCGTCACACACAGCAAATACTACAACAAAAAGTGGTTTACTTCTAAATGATAACGATAAAAGAAAGTGCACGTTGATTTTAGTATTGACTTTTTCTCTTAGTTATCGGTATCGATATCGGCTTCTAGTTACGGTTCTTAGTCTTGGATCTGATTTACAATTTTTTTTATTTTTATTTTGTTTGCTTGTCGTTGTTTTTGGGTGAAATACTCAAAAATCAATGGCACAAAACTGAAAAGAAAGGCAAAAATGAAACAAAATATGACATCAAAGGCAAAACTAAACAACAATAATACATATACATAATAATACTAAAGGAACAACAAAAAGTCAAAGCAAAATTCCAATTGATGTGCTCTCTGCTCACACACACACACACCCACAGACAGTGATACACACACACACAGATGCTGCTGCAACGGCGCAGTTTATTTATGTTTGTGTATCCGTATGACTGCGTGTATGCCTGTTATGTTTGTATGTGTGTATGTGTGCTTGCAATCGTAATCAACGAAAAATATATACTGATAACTTTTTGCAGGCGCCTTATTGCGTTTCCCCATGATTGGGCTGCAAATTGCGATCTAAGCTGGTAAACCTAGCCAGCAACTAACCTGATTAGTGCTTTCGCTCATCGTATGTTTATGTTTCCGGCGAACGCGATCCAAAACACGCAGCCCGTAAGTTCACGTAGATGATGCCTTCGGGTTACTTTGTATTGTTATGAAATCGCGTTCCAGAAGTCAACTTCCATGCACATTTCTACTAACTACAGCTGATTGTTTGTTTTGTCGCTTGGCACTGCACAAATTCCGTTTATTTTGCCTATAATTTATCTATAAGTGATGTAACGCGGTGCACAAATCCGCCAAGAGAGCTGCAAACTAATCGATGTTATATCGATTCATTCACTATCATTGCTCAACAACTGAGGTGGTCAGCCG
The DNA here is from genome assembly GCA_035042075.1 of Drosophila macrospina. NCBI lineage: Eukaryota > Metazoa > Arthropoda > Insecta > Diptera > Drosophilidae > Drosophila > Drosophila macrospina. Next base: position 1,352,996 of record JAWNLW010000340.1, read on the forward strand.
ATAACTTCAACATCGGTGTGACCAAAAAAAAGCTTAAAAGCATTGCACGAATCGCCTTTTATCAGCTTTTTTGGCGCCATATTTGAAACGCTCTTAGCCAAATTGAAATAGAAAAGCGCCGAATACGGTATTTGTTTGTATATTATTGTTCTGTTTTTTTATTACGTTTTTTTTAGAGGTTTTTCTTTCCACTTGTTTGTATTGTATTGTATTTTTCGTTATTATATTTACTGGTTTGCAATAAATTACATAAGATAACAATATGTTTCCATTGTTTAAAGTAAAAATAAAAGAAAAAACTATATAGTTACGGGGTAAATTAAAAGTAAAACGTTATCAAGTTATTTTGTTTAGATATTAGGCGGGGTGTTTTGAGTGGTTTGGGTAATTTTGGTAAGTCGAGTCAATGTATCAAACGGCTCAAACAATAATATTGGCTTAAAATGTAGTTGAGTAACAAACTAAATAAAGTCTCCAAACGAATGAAGGGAAAAAAAGAAAATTTAAATAGTTGGATAAAATGCGGAACATAACAGTGGGGGAGGGAGAAGTGTTGTAGGCGGTGCTACTGTGTCTATGCAAACAGTTGTCTCCCATTATATAACTTAATCTGTTATAAATAGCGCTTATACAAATAATTAAGTGATTTTTTTCTTTTTGCTATTGCTGTTCCATTTCACTTTTTTGTTTTGTTTTGTTTTTGTTTTTGTTTCATAATTTAGCTATACTACTAAATATAAATTTGTTGTCTTATTTCCAACTTATTGTTTTGTTGTTACAGTTTTGTTTTGTATTTCTTGCTTGTGTTTTCGTATTTGGTTGTTCTCTCTACTCTCGTTCGCATCGCTCCTTCCTTCCTTCCTTCCCAAACTCTCTCAATATCAACGTTGTCGTCATTTTCCATCTATCCATACATGTATATATATCTATATATATAGATGTATATATATATTTATATATGTAAATATATCAATAGATCCGTCTGTCCATCAATTTGATAATAATATGATGATTGATTCATTATCTCCATCTTAGTTTGCTTAATTTCCTGATTTTTCTCTCTCGTCTATATTATAGATGCTACTCTCTCTACAAATTTGCAACTTCTTCAACTTCTTCATCTCGTAATTCTCGTAATTGTGTTGTTCTGGTTCTTCTCATTTACTTTACTATTTGTTGTTGTTTTGCTTTTTGCTACATTTGCTGAACTTCCCACGCCCACGCCGCCCTGCATTTGGATAATGCAGACCATCCAGCCGTCCACCCGCTTGGCGCTAAGCTTACTTCTTCTTCGTCATGTTGATGAGCATGTCGGTGGAGAAGGACTTGGGGCGCTCGATCGGCAGGCCGAGGGCACGATCCCAGACAAGGGAAGCGAGCACGCCGAGAGCACGGGAAACGCCAAACAATACGGTATAGTAGTTCATCTCCTTCATGCCATAGTATTGCAGCAGGACACCGGAGTGGGCATCTACATTGGGCCAGGGGTTCTTCACCTTGCCGGTTTCAGTTAGGATTGGTGGCACCACCTTGTAGATCTTCGACACCAGCTGGAACAGCTCATCATCGGGCAGATGCTTGAGGGCAAACTCACGTTGGCAGGTATAACGAGGATCGGTCTTACGCAGCACAGCGTGTCCATAACCAGGCACAACCTACAAAACGAAATTATCACAACATTGAGAATGGAGCCGATAAGGGATATCAAGGGGGTATCAAGTGAACCTACCTGTCCGGACTTGAGCGTCTTCCAGATGTACTCCTTGAGTTGCTCCTCGGAGGGATTGTTGCCAGCCTCACGCTGCAGTTTGCGCAGCCAGACGAGCACTTCCTGGTTAGCCAGACCGTGCAGGGGACCAGCCAGACCGTTCATGCCGGCAGCAAATGACAGATAGGGATCACTGAGAGCGGAACCAACCAGATGCACAGTGTGAGCAGAGACATTGCCACCCTCGTGATCACTGTGAATGGTCAGATAGAGGCGCATCAGCTCGGTGAACTCGGGACTGTCATAGCCGAGCATTTTCACAAAGTTGGCGGACCAATCCAGTTTGGAGTCAATGGCACGGGAGCCCTTGCCGCCACGGTAGGTGTTGCAGTAAATGGTGGCAGCGACCACAGGCAGTTTGGCAATCAGATCCATGCTGTCCTCATACACGTACTCCCAGTACTTGGACTTGTGAACACCCTCTGAGTATGCCTTGGCAAACTTGCTGTCATGATTGAGAGCAGTGACGGCGGCAGCCAGCTGCGACATCGGATGCAATGTGGTGGGCATGTTATTGAGCATATTCACCACATGCTGGGGCAGTGCGGCACGATCGGCCCATTCAGCTGACAGCTGCTGGACCTGGGCCTGGCTGGGCACCTCACCGGTCATCAACAGCCAGAACAGACCCTCGGGCAGGGGTTCGTTGCCACCTTTGGCGGCTGGCAGTACCTTCTGGCATTCGGGAATGGATAGGCCACGGAAGCGAATACCCTCATCGGCATCCAGCACAGATGTCTCTGTCACCAGGGCCCTGATGCCGCGCATGCCACCGTACATCATATCGATGGTTGTTTCGCCCATTTTTGTTGAGCCAAATTCCTTCCTGAAGGCCTTAACACGATCCTGCTCCTGCGGTATCTTGGCAGACAGCACATCGCGCAGACTGGCGCCATCAGAAGATAATTGGCGCACATAATTTCCAATAGCCGGCACTTTCTGCAAACAACAAAAGCAAACAGATTAATAATTGCCTACGATAAAAGTCCTCATTAATTGCTATCGATAACAAACAGCTGAGCTAGGACAATCGACTGTCATTGAGCTGCTCTTCAAGACGCAATTCAGCATAAAATTGCGCTCAATTCACCAGCTATTATAGATAAGGCGCGACATAAGCCCACGTACACACACACACGCACACAGCTATTCTGCGAAAAGAGAGCGCCAGACACACACAACATTTACTGATAAGCCAACGACGACGCCGCCTGTTTGCAATTGCAGCCTCCTCATCACATCACATCAACCATCCCATTCCACCTGACGTGACTCAGCGCTGATCAGACATTGCCCCAGTGTACTGCACCCGTTGTTATTGTAGTTGTTGTTGCATAATTTCGCTTTACGAAAGCACGCGCAAAAACAGAAGTAATAAAATAAAGAAGCCCACGAATAAAACGACAACAACAACAACAACAATGCGCAAAGTTCAACGCAAATTTGACCGTTGCCAGCAAGAAGAAGCAGCAGCAGCAGCGTCCTCAGCAAAAACCGGTTGAAACGAGTTTTTTTTACGTTTCTTATTTTTTTTTTTTTTTTTTGGTATTTTTATGATCAGTCGTTGTCGGCTCATAATGAGACACGCTTATAACGCCAGGGAAAATTCCGAGACACTTTTTGTTGCTGTTGCTACGCGAGCCGTTTTTTTTTTTTTCTATTTTTCTTTATTTTTTTTTATTTGCGCCAGACAAAACGAAATGGAAATGAAAACGGAATCCAAGCTCAAGCGTAAAGTGCAATTTGCTTTTTGATTGACAGTTTGTTGTTTGTATAGTGTATGTTGTTGTAGCAGACAGCAGGCTTTGTTGTACCCTGTAAGTGTTCTTTAAGAAGCTGGCATATACGATTTGATATTTTGTTGTTAACTTTATTGCAATTGCATTAAAATGCTGTTCATATATTGTGAAGTGTATATGTATATGTATTTAAATGTACAGGGTAACTGCAAGTCGATCAGTCTCGCTGACAGCCTTTGCTTTGCGGCTAGTGGGTCAGGCAAATTCAATTAACCATGTGAACTTGTGGCGCCGCCAAGCGACGGCTTGTTTCATACCCTTGCAAAGCGCATAGGGTATTTGAAGTATGTCACGCATAGTGTAACACCTTAGAGGAGCCGAGTCGGTTGAGTCCTTCAGTTCGTTTGACTCGCAGTTTTCCGAGCTTTAGCATAACATTATTTTCTATTTCAATGTATTTTAACTAAATTCTTTTTAATAATAACAAAACGCTAGTTTTTATACAAAAAAAGAGTATCAAAGATTCGGCATGTGGAAGTTAACTTTGCGTTTGCAAATAGAATTGCATGCCACTTTTGTAGCTTATTGTAGCTGTGTGTGTGCGTGTGTGCTTTTGGTTCCTTTAGCGCATAAATTCAAATTGATTTCACATAAACACATGCACACACATGCATATACACACACACACACACAGAGAGAGAGAGAGAGAGAGAGAGAAAGACAAACCGGTTTACTTGACCGGCCCCAAAAATGCGGTTTCATTGATAAAGTGGAATAATAATTTGCGCGTACGCGCATCGATAATCGATTGCGGGAGGAGGAGATGATGAGATGGCTGTCAAACAGCTGATTGCTACGTCACCGCCACTTACAACGATGCACAACAATCAAAAAAAAAAAAAACAAACAAACAAAAATTGCTTCAAGCTATGCTAATAATTTGTTTATGCAACAACAAATTTCGGCCAATCAATGTGCATGTGACGCCAGACTGCAAGTCTATTAAATGCACAACAATTCTTATATCGTAATGCGCCCACATGTTGAGCGCATTAAGTGTGTCAATTGTTACGCTAGACTATCGAGAGTCATCAATATGCGTAACACGATATCGATATGGTGTAAGCGCAGATTATCGTTATGTCAAGAGCCATAACGGCAGGGGCGGAGGAGCTGAATGCAATTCGAGCTTTTGCGGCAAAGCAAAAAAAAAATACAAAAAGTATCAAACGGCGTTTTGTCAGGTGGCCATTGTTGCTATCAAACCACAAAACAGCAATATTGTCGTCGATATCGATACCCTAAGCTGTTCTTTGCTGCTAATTGAGTTGTCGACTTGTGTTAGTTTACTATTGTTATATCGCAGCGATTAACGATTGACAACGTACGCGGCCGGAAGGGGGAAAGACAGCGAGAGAAAGAGAGAGAGAGAGCATGAAAGTTGACAGTAAACTGCTTGCATAACAAATGGACATTTGTAATATTTAACTGCTTGTCTGCTGCCTCATTTTTTTTTACTTATTATCTTATCGCACGTTCTTATAAATAAATACGCTTAAATATCTGTATATGAATGTATAATTTTTTTTTTCGCAATTTTCGTTGTATTTTTTTTTGCTTTTTTTATTGTTCCATTTGAAAAAGTCATGAACATAATCAGATTAGTTTCACGGGCGGGGCGCCTGCCTACGAGCGAGATAGATAGAGTAAGAGAGGGGAGAGGGGGGAAGAGAGAACAGCTGATAAGCAAGCAGTCCCATTGAAATTTGAAGGTCCCCACAATGGTCTCACACGCGTCCAACTTATCGCCTATTATCACCCGTCCATATATGTATGTAGCACTAGATGTGGAAGGTAGTATATATATATATTTATATATATATGTAGTATATACATAGAAACATATGATTTATGATGATCAAGGAAATCGCAGTGTGTTAGTTTAAAAGCTTAAATAGTATTAAATGCTTAGCAAAAGCTTAAAGATTAGCACATGTTTTACGATCGGATTCGATCTTTAGTGAATGCATTACATAAACACATACTTAGACATATCTGTATCTATACACTCTCAATCGGATAGCTAAATGTGTGTGTGTGTGTGTTGAGGAAAAATTAAATTGCTAACTGACTGACAGTTAAATGGCATAAGTAAATAACAATTCCATAAATTGCACATTTGTATTTTACAAACGTCGAGCAACCTTCACTTGCTGCTTGCTGAGATAGTCGGCCAGATGTCGGTGGAACCGTAAGAGTTCCTAAGCTCACCTCGAACTAATCTCGAGTTTTGGCATCAAGGTGAACGACAGAGGATTGCATGTTGCACATTAAGTCTCTCTCTAACTCTATCTCTATCTCCCTCTCTCTGTCTCTCTTATCGGCCAATAGAACAATTCTCTTGATTCATCATCATCATGCTTTGGGCAGGCGGGAGAGTACTTAATCCATAGGAACGCTTTATAATTGTCTAATCAAGGTTCTCCACACAGAGAACAGTCATTCTATTCTCTCTCTCTCTCTCTCTCTCTCTTCGACTCTTCGACTTATTCATCGCTTGCGTGACTATTTCAATTGTCCGGCGCTTATTATTTCTTTTATTATTGTTACACGTAATTGTTTAATACGACGTTTTAACGGATAATTGCATTGGATAAGTTTGTCTGATTTTCCGTTTCGCATTTCAAGTTCATATTTTATTGCATTTTGATGACAATTTTGTTGGGGCCATATATATATATATATATGGGGGGAGTACGGATTATTAACCCGTGCAGTTTGATGTCTAATCAGATTAATTAAATTTGCATGCGACTCTCGGTATTTGCCCTTCCTTTATCGTTGAAGTAAAACAGACGCGGTCCAAAAGTAAATAATACGCGGCAACATTGAATGACGTAACCCCCCAACGGTTCAGATCGTTTTGGTGGGGTTTCTGTTTGTTAATTACATGGCCGCTAATCAGAAACTCTTATGAGAGAGACTGCCAGTCTCTCTCTCTCTCTCTAAATATATATATATATATATATATATATATATATATATATATATATATATGATATATATGCATTCTCCGTATTCTGAGTCAGCTCCACTCCCATCATTTAGACGGGGGGAAATCACAAGGAGGAATCACACGAGCATCTTAAATAAAACAGTGTCAAGTGTTTCCGCCAACTGTTTGCCAATCGTTGTTAACAATCGTTGTACATCAGTTAATGCGCTTGAAACTCTTGAACTCTCAATCATCAATCCGAGTTTATTGCTCATCAATCAATTGGAGCGAGCACTTCGCTCACAATGCCAAAACAAACTGTAAGCTAATTAGTTTATGATGTTTGTATATTGTTCGCAACATTTGTTATGTATTCTAGTTTTTTTTTTTTCTCTGTATTTTTATAGTTATTGCGACTAAGTCTTCATTAGCAAGGCAAAAGCTATGTAAATATTTGAACTGCGTATGTCGGGGGATCATATTCGTCGCTATAAATATATAGTTCAGCTTGTTTATCGTTTATCGATACCTCCTAATTAAATTAACACATTTCCTTGTATTTTTTTTTTTTTTTTTTTTTGCTATTTGCATTCTTTTGCAGTGGTTTATCTATTTCCTTTTCTTGTTTCGCTATCAGCTCACGTCGTTCATTTGTGTCGGTTGCGTGTATATTGCGATTTCGATCTCGATCATGTGCCCCCACACAAATTTGTCATGCTTATCAGTTAAGCTCCGTTAGATGGGGCCGCTTCAGTGACAAAATGCACTTTATACATATATATATATATGTATATATATATATATACATACACCTATGTATATGTATATATAGCTAAGAATGTTGATTCTCTGACGGACTTCTCAGTTGCTGTTCACCTTTTTGCTTGATTGCATCACATGATCATATTCAAATCTTGCAGCGACTTGCCTTATCAAAACTTTATCTCACACTACTCTGACTACACGTTCTATGACCACACATACATATATAAAGTTTCCATGACGCTATTATCCCCACTGGCGTTATCTGGCTACCAACAAGCATAAAACTAAGGAATTTTCTACAAGTTTTGAGAGTAATCGCAAAGCGAATTCCACTTGAGATTGTCACGAACAATCAATGATTAGCAACAATGGTTAAGCACCATACATAAATGTTAATAATAAAAAAAAAACGCAAATACCTTTTTAATAGTTATATAAATAGTAAATGAACTGCAATGCAGTATAAAGCAGTATTTCGATATTCGAAATCGAATTCAAATTCGATAACAAATTTGCAGGAATTAAGAAGATGAACCATTTGGTTATGTAATCGTTTGATCAGCTGTTTCGGCAACAAAAACTCAACTGTGCTCTCTTTCACCCACTTGCACTTGTAAATGCACACACACACACACAGATGCACACCTACATACGTAAGTTGCCAAAAGGGCAGACACGCTTCGCGTTCCCGTTTGTATACGAGCAACTTTTACGTAAGCATTGGGCCACGTATCGTGACGTATTAGCGAATGGGCGATAAAAAATTTCGCGTGCTTGTTATTAAATCGGTCGAACGTCAAATGTTAGCGCTGCTTAAAAAGGCCTTGCGTGTCTTGCTATTGTTCTTATTGTTATTGTCATTTGTATTGTATATATTATAGTATATATTTAGTTGGCATTTGTAGAAAACTTCTAGTTGCACCCAAACCGGAAGAGATTGCAATGCAAATATCAAGCCCCTTTTATCAAATTGCTTCTAACGATATTTTTAGCAAAGTCAAGAGAGAGAGAGAGAGAGAACAAGAGAGTGAGAGCGAATTTTTACAACAACAGCAGGCAGCAAGCAGTGAAGGACGTTTGCTGATGTTGCGCGTTTTGGCGCCACGCCAAATGTACCACAAACGGCAGGCAAATACAACGGCATGAAGCAAAACAAGAACATTAGCGTATGCATAACATTTCGAGAAGGCAAAATAGATTATTTAACTATAATATTACGCATCGAAAAATGTTTGCATCACAATTAGTTATGCTCTCAATCGAGCTTCTCTCCCGCTCTCTCTTTTGCTCTCTTTTGCGCTTGCTCTCTGCATGCAGACTCTCTTTGGTCTGGTAACCACAACGACAACAACAACAGAAAGTAACCCCATAACAATGCCGCTCAAAAGGAGGCTCGTCCTGTAAGCCGTTATTTGTGTGCGCGCGTGTGTGTGTGAGTGTGTGTGTGTTTTGCATGTGTATATTGATTTTTCAATTAAAAGTTTGCCAAGACTTGTGAGCTGATTTTGCCAAGTTACATAATATGTACAACACACATACTTATGCATGTATGTATGTATGTACGTGGCGTTTTCTTCATTTCCATTTCGATTTCGATTTTGCTGCGTTGCCGGTGGGCGGCAGCGGGCGCTGCTTGCTTTAAGGTCATTCGACGGACAATCTTCTTGGCTCTGCATTCGAAGCAACAACCAAAATAATAACAAAAAGATGCAAAAACTTTTTTGGCAGCAGCGCCAGTGCCGCGCTGCTTCTTTCAAGAAGAGCATCAGCAGCAGCAGCAACAACAACACGTGACGCGCTTTGTAAATGAAACGACGCGCGCTGAGAGAGCTAAAGCCACAACAACAACTGTTGTTACCTGTGCGGCTGCTGCTGCTGCTCAGAGGCATTTCGCTTTCTCAATCACGCGCTCTCTCTCTCTCTATCGCTCTCTCGAAGAGAGCGTGCTGCTCTGGCCGTTGCTGTTGTTGTTTCTGTAACATTACAAGAATAAGGCCACAGACGCCGCGTTGTTTTTAAGCCAAACTTAAAACGCGTTTATGGAAATTTAACAGGAACAACAAAAATAAAAAAAATAAAAAATTAAGCAAAGTTAAAGAAGAAGCATGGATTAAAACAAATGACACCGAGTAAAAGATGCAGCTGCTGCTACTGCGACCAGGCACAGATGAAGAGGAAGTTCATTAAACTCAAACTGCGCTGCTGCTCGCGACGCGACTGCGTCTGCGTCTTATGTGAAATTTTATTTATAAAGAAAGATTCGCTTCGCTATTTTAGCCAAGTGAAAATTTTGTGCGCGATTATGTAATCAGGCTGCCGGAAAATTAGCACATAGCGCAAATGATACAGATACAAGAATCATATTTGCTCGACAGGATTTCACAAGCTGTAATATTTCACTTATCAGCTATTTTGGGGGGGAACGTGTAGAGAGCTGTGGGGCGTTGTGTGGTGTATAGCAAAAATGGGTAGCAGCACAAAAAAAAAATTATATATACGTACATATATTGAATTATTTGCGCTGAGTAGTTTTTTAATCGCAAGCACATGGCTGGGTTTTTTGGCGTGACGTTGCCCTTGCCAACACCAACACCAACGCACACACGCACAGACATATACACATTAACACGTACTTAGAGAGCGAGAACTGTATGTGTGCATGTGTGCGTGGCCAGCAAGCCACGCTTGACTGTGGCGGATCCTTTGCAACAACAATAATAACAACACTTCGAGCGGCAATTAAACAGTTAGAATAGGAAGGAGTTGGGGGCGGTTATACAAAAAAAATAAAAGAAGAAAAACTCACCTGTGCTTCGGCAAATTTACGTGCAGAAATGCGATAGATCGACATGATTTATGTTAATTTGGCTGGTGGATTTGAGAAGATACTCAAACACTGTCGCAAATTTTGAACACTAACACGTACACACACAGAAAAAAATTGCTTTCCCCCAGTGAAGAATTTGGAAATGTTCTTTTTCTTGTGGCGTTTGTTTGGCGAGCGAAAAAAGTTTCCTACTCTCCCTTCTTTTACGGCAGCTGCGCGGCAACTGAATGTTAAAAAATATTATTCGAATTCGAATGGCTGGTTGGCTTTCAGTTGCCTACCACCGATTGTTGTTTCCATTATCGATATTTCCACAGCGCTCTCGCGAAGCGCGAAAATACCCAACATCTAAATCAACAATTCTCTAAAAGAGCAGATCAGTTCAGGAACATTGGGCTGATCGCTTAATCTTTTCGACTTTATTATTCGAAAATATCTTTCATATATTCATTGAATAACCATGAAATGCAACATATCGATAACGATGAAATACCAAAGAAATACTATGCCACCTGCGCACAAAACAGCTGACAGAGCAGTGCGCCACTTGCTGCGCACAAGACAATTTGAATAATGTTGGCTCACCAGCTCCACATTTGCGGTGGTATCCATTTGTGGCTCTTCCAAAACATCTGGAGTCACTTGAGCCGTCTCATCCGTCTTCTTAAAATATGTTCTGGCTGGAAACGAGTCCTTAAAGTTGTTATTCGGCTTCGTAAATAATGATCGCAAGTGAGCGGACGCTACAATTTTTGTATAAAACGCCATGTTAAAATCAAAATTTTTGGAAACACAGATAACGATTGGTTAAGTTTTTTTCCACCAACTGACGTTGTTAGCACGGGCTGCTCGTTTCATGAACTGTTTTTCCAGCCAAAAGGGACTTAGCAACTGGGTGAGCTAGAGGCACAAAATGTGGCTCCTGGATACCCTTTAAAGTTCCTGGATACCTTCTCCAGATTGAGTGACTTCCCCGCAAATCGCATCGGAAAAGGAAACTTATTGTGGCTACATCTCTCAAAGTAGACACTTCAAACTTGACAGGTATTTGAAGTGCACCATATAGAAGCTGAACGCTTCGACAAGATCGGTACACAAATAAGAAAGAAATCGGTTAAAAAAAGTGAAAAAACTTCGGTTACTCGTTTTTTCCCACCTTTTTCGCAATATGTTTTTGTTTTGAGTTTTTCGGGTTCAGTTTGGACAGCCCATTTGTACCGTAGAAAAAAAATATTCTAGACAGTGCCTGGCTTTCTTGAAAAACGTCAAAATAAACAAACAAAAAATTAACAATTTAAAAACCGCGCGCATTGTTTATGCGACCAAATTAGCTTGTCAGCTGTCAGGGCTGCCAGATATTCCAGCTGCTTAGTATTTTAGTATTTAAAATGTTTCAGTGTTTGACATTTCAAGAAAGATGTATAAATTATTAATATGAATCAGTCATTTGTCAACATAAATACTAATACAAATAGTTGGCTGCTCAATAAACTCACAATTCGAGCTACAATTTGTTATTTGAAGTAAAATAGTATTTTTGGTATTTACCCAACTGACAGTTGCGGTCACATTGCGCTGTGTGTTATGCAAAAGGCGTCGTGAACTTTTTGATTGGCAAATTTTATTATTTTTCACCGAATAACCACAGCGTAAGTCATGAAATATGGGCAGCCAAAGGCGGATGCATCTTAACATAATGCGTTTATCTGCATTGCAGCAGCCAAGATGGCGACGGCCGTGCCGCATGTGCCCCCTAAGCAGGACCTGCCGCCACCCGGTGGCTACAAGAAGATTCCCTTTGCCCGTGTGCCGCCCAAGAGTTATTTCACAGGTATATTATCTGCAGGCAATATATTGCATAAATAATAATTACAAACATTTGTAGGCTTCACAATGATTGGCACCTATCTGGCTGTCACCATCGGCGGCCTGGGCATCTATTATTTGACAGCCAAAAAGGTGCGACGCGACGAAATTGAGATGCGTTCGGCCCAGAACGTCATCTTTCCCGTGTTGATTGCGGAGCGTGATCGCGAATTCTTGCGCCAACTGCGTCGCAATCGTGACGAGGAAGCCGAGCTCATGAAGAACGTGCCTGGCTGGGAGGTAAATTGTGTGGAATTCTCAAAATTTGATAGCTTTTAAAAAACGTAAATTATATTTGATGTAGGTGGGCACCTGGTACGGTGAGCCCGTATTCAAGACACTGCCCGAGGATACACTGGTTAATCCCATTTTCAAGGAGTTCTATGCCCACGCCGACTGGAAATCAACGGCTAAGCGCGCCCATCTGAAGCTCTGGTCATAAATCGAAAGAATGTGGAAGCAAATGTTGATCTGCTCGTGGTGCCACCGCTGCTGCTGCTGCTTCCCTATTCAGCTAATAGCTACTTAGTTAATGCACCTTATGAAACCAATTTTTTTTGTTTATAGAATTGTCTAAGCGCTCATTGAAGTCAATAACATGCCAAGTGCCCCAAACAGCATTGGTTAATATGCGATAAATAGAAAACATAACTGATTACATATTCTTCTTGCGCCAAGTAGTCTAAACGTCTTTCCATCCTTGTTGTTATCGTGTTGCCGAAAACCACGAATCAAGCGGGGCAATAAGTTGGCAACGCTGTTTTAGCAAGTTGGCAATGCTGCTGAGTAAATTATGAAATACCAAGTGGCAGTTGGTAACTGTTTGTGGATCGCAAGCATTTGCTGGAGCTGCCATATGAGCAGCGCATGGTCAAGTGGCAACACTGTCAAATATATTTAAATCCTAGCTTTTCAAAAATGGAAAATTTGTGGAAAGAGGCCATGAATTTAACAACAAGCGAAAATGTCTGTTAATTTTGACACGTAGATGGGAAAACAGCAACTTGAAGTGACAAATCACACAACCTATGTGCATAATTATGTTTTTGTTTTACCGTTTTATTGAATTCAACATCAATGAATGCATAGCATTTTTATCTTAGGGGTTTTTAGACATTAGCAGCTATTATCATATACGATTTAGTATGTACTATTTAGATGAAATGTAAGTATACATCGAAATTAAAAGAACATTACGTACACTATACATTATTAGAGACCTCGCCAAGTGCTGGAAATCAATAATGATCAGAAAGAATAAGAGAAAGAAATAGAGAAGCTCTGAAACTCGTATGCCTCGACACTCCCATAACAAATTCTTATAATTATTATTACATATTAAAAAAAAAATAGAATTTATTGATTGGTTTATCCTTTGTTTCAGCTTTATCTATGTCGACTTGTATGTGTGTGTTTATAATACTCCAGAAAGAGTGTGTGTGTGTGTGTGTGTGGGAGAGAAGAGTGTACGTGTGTGTGTGTGTGTGTGTGTGTGTGAGAGAAGTGTGTGTATGTGTTTGTGTTATATTTTGCTGTAATATTTAAGAGCGCAAATGAAATTTGTTGTTGTCTGTCTTAAGTGTAATTGCCACCTGGAGGCCTAAAAGCTAGTATTTAGCTAAAGCGAAGTGTGCTTGTGTGTGTGTGTCTGTATGTGTGTGTGTGTGTGCTCCATATGGGGTATTAATTAAGCAGCCTCAGGGGCTGCTAATCGTACTGCTCCTCCACCTCCTCCTGCTTTATAACAACGTAACGCATTGGCGGCGACATAAGCATCTGTTGTTGTTGTTGTTGTTGCTGCTGCTGCTGCTCCTCCTCCTGCACCTCCTCCTCTACATCGTCGTTGTCGTCGTCGTCATCATCATCATCACGATTACCATTTTGGTTGACTCTTTTGCGACGTCGTCGCCAATTGCCATCACGTTGCTGCCACCTCTACTTCATGTCACGACGACGCTTGATGCTGCCATCGCAGGTGGGCAGATGACGTTGCAGGAAGCCCTCAAAGACGAATTTGCGTCCGCAACGCTCGCAGCTAAATTCACGTTTCTCCTCCACCTGCTGCTTGTGCTGACGCAGTGCCTCGGCGTTCGAGTATTTGTCGCGACAGGCGTCGCACGCATAGCGGCGCTTCACTTGGCCAACGTCAAAGACAACGGTGAAATTTTGGGCACAAAACGAGCAGGTGAACTCCTTCACCACAACCTTCTTGCCGCCATGCTGAGCGGCGAGTGCCTCAGCCTCGGCCTCCAGTTTATCCTGATGCTTATGCGTCTCCATGTGCGTATTGTACTTGGATTCATCCACAAATTTGCGATAGCAGCGGGTGCAACGGAATGGCTGTTCGCCGGTGTGACGCATCATATGCTCCTTGAGGTAGGCAACCGAATTGAAGATTTTGCTGCACACTTTGCATTTGCGATCCTCCGCGGAGACCTCGTTGCGCTGACGTAGGCAGGCGCGCATGTGAAGCTTTAGGGAGCCGGCGGCGCTATAACAATTGCCACAATTTGGGCAATAGAAGGTCTTGTTGCGCGACTGCGAATCGGAATCGGGACTATGATCGATGGTGCTCTCAAACACAATTGAGCCAAGATCATCGTCCTCCTCCTCACCCTCTTCGCCGTCCTCGTGTTCATCGCCAACGATTTCGTCCTCATCATGCTCAAGCGCCTCATCGTCCTCAGTATCCTCATCCTCCATGTTGGGGACAATGTGGAGTATGGTATGGGTGCCATCGCCCTGCTCAATTGTCTCCACCTCCTCAACGGTGCTATTCTCCACCAATTGCTGCAATGTCACCGCATGCCCGTTCTCATCGATGATCACCTCCTGGGCATTGGCCAATGCATCGTGATCGCGATCGCTTAGCGTCACCACAGCCGTTTCGGTGTCATCATCATCGGTGGTATAGTCATAGGTATATTGTGTCTGCTCCACGCCATCCACATCATCCACATGCTGTATGACAACGGGCACAATTTCCTCCTTATTCGGCGCATCTGGCGGAGTTGCTAGAGCTGTGTACTTGGTGCGCTTTGAATTCATGTTGATTGCTTAATGCTAATTGCTTACTGATACTATAATAATACTATTATAGTTTTATGTGTATATGTATTAATTATTAATATTAATTAATCGCTGGGTCGGACGCTGCTCCTCTGTTGCAACAAAAAACCAACAAAAAAGACTTTATATTCTGTTTCAATTTCGTTCTTTTTTCGCTTCTGATTTTGTTGTTGTTTTACGCGGCGTGGCGTAGCGTCAGCGCCTCTCCTCCAGCAGTTTTTTGTTGTGTGCGTGTGTCAGCTTGTATTAGTTACGCTTTTAGATTTATTTCCGGTTCAATTTTCGAAGCTGGCACTGCAAAATGTTTGTAAACAAATCACAAGTTGGTAAATTACATTTGGCGCGTTTGAATTATACTTTTTTCTTACAATAGTCAACACTCTTTCGCGACTTTCTTGCCACCAAGTTTAATTCTTCCACTTCAATATCACAATTTTCGTCGATTGTGGCAACATCGTCTAATAATGGTCACACTGGCTGAAATGCTGCGTAGTCTTTAGTATTTTTCCCATTAACATGAAGTTGGCTGCATTACGCATTTACGTCTACGTTACGTATATAGTGGTTACGTCACACATTTTTCCAAACGCTAAGCACCTAACGTTACGTAGAACAATAAAATGTTATTCTTATGCTTAATTTGCACTTAAGAAAATAAGTACATGTAATTTTATGTTCAGGTAAATTTATTGTGAAGCTAAATATCGCTAGATTTAGTCTGCAAGATGCAATAACGTAGCTGTGGTAAAAAGGTGGCAGCACTGCCGACTATCGCACGTTCTGGCCTGCACAACAGTTGTGCAGCTGTTGTCTTAATTGCGCGCCAATTTTTAAATAAATGCTATGCATTGCAATAACGTTATAAATGCGTATGATAAAAGTATGTTTGTTTATGTAAATTAAAGTTTTAGCGGTTTCTTCTAAGCTGTCTATGGCAAGTTAACTGCAAAGTCTGCAGTCAGTCTACAATTCACGCAGCGCATTCAAATGTTAACCAAAGAACAAACAACAGACATTTTATATTTGATGTGTATATAAACAAATTGTACAATTGTAAAATTGTATATATATTTAGATATAGTATATTTGCTGGTTATATGGTCATTTTTGGGTGCTACACATTTTTGTCACGTTGCCAAGCAATTTGGGTGGAAAATGCAATGTGTTATCGGCCTTTAAGCCAATTCGTGTGCACTTTTAAAATGTATTAATTATAGGCGGTCAGCTTAATTCATATAATTTGTAAGTAATGTAATTAAATGTTTATGTACTCGTAATACACATACATATATAGATCTAATTATACTCGATCATTAGATATTATACATAAATGTGAAATTTTGTAAGCTAATTTTATTTTTGATCTAAGACAAGTACTAACATTTTGTAGTGGTGTGTGTGTGTGTGTAATATGTGTATGCCAAATGGTTACAATTAGCTGCATTTTTGTTTTGTTTACTCAGTTCCTCAGTCTGTTTAACATTAATTACCAAGCGGCATTTTTTTCCCCTTCGACCTTGAACCACTTACAAGGCGATCGTCGTGAATATACATATGTATGTATGTACATATTATAACTATGTATATATATGTATGTACATATTCATATGTACATATATATACAGCATATATATGTCAGCTTCAAGTCAAAATTTGCAACTATTGTGATTTCTTCCTCTTGCCGCTCACGTGATCTTAGAAATATTTCCATTAGAGCTTACACATTTCCACAGCTGAACGCGATAAGTCATTGCACACGCAATGTGAAAAAGTTTTATTTATTTGTATACCCTGTAAAATAGATAAAACAGTATAGTAAGTTTAAGCATCTCGGGTAGCTGACTATATTTTTATCTGACTGAAAATATATTTTATATGCAAAAGTTGCAGTCATTTCTATACCCTGTAAATATCGTTCAAAGGGTATGATTAGCTTAAGCATGTCGAAGTACATGCTTTACTCGTTCTATCTAAGTAAGCATTTTGTTAATACAAAAGCTTGAAGAATATTTTATTAGGTATTTGTATACCCTATAAATAAAGTTAAGATGGATATGACCAGCTTGTGCATCTTGTATTTCACTCTTGAATATTTTTTGCCATCTAAGTGACAATTCCTATAATGTGGAAAAGTCGCAGTTATTTGTATGCCCTGTAAATGTTCATAGTTGTAAAGATATGATAAGGTGATAAAGAAGAAAAGCAGCATTGCATCATATTAGAGTTATTTGCGCACTACTTATAGGGTAGTCACACAATGATCTCACTTGCATTTATTTATTTTTTGTTGTTATTTTTTTTTTGCTGAGCTAAGGGATAAATTGTTACTTAATCAGCAAGACGAGATCAAACGTCATCCAAAAGTATTGCACATTGAACATTAGAGATGTGATGAGACAGCGCCGATGACGCGGTAGAACGAAAAGAGTCTTACATACACGTACACACACATACATATATAGATGTATAGTTATTGAACTGCGCACTTAGCGAAGCAAACTTTACGTGAAAGCCAGAGAGTGAGAGAGAGGGGTAAGGTTGTGCCGTTATGTACTTTTCATTACAATAAAAATGCCGATTCAAGTTTTTCGAAGAAGTGTACATGCATACATACATACATACATACATACATACATACATATGTAAAATAAATCGGGATAATACGATTAGCTGTGTATGAAAGGGGGATCGGAAGCAGGGGAGTTTAACTCTCACTGAATGGAACGCCTTTTGAAATGGAAGAAACGTTGCAGTCACGTTTGCAAATGCAAATGATTAAGATAATATAAGCACACAAGGGTTAACCTAGTATATAGACTTTATTAGTGGATATATGTATGTATGTATGTATATGTACATGTATAGTAGTAGTGCGTTGTGGTAGTGCTGTAAGTTATTAGTTATTAAAGACCGAGTAAATAAATTGCAATGCCTAGGTCGGGGAGCGAGAAGTGGATTGTGGATTCTATAGTCAAATATCAACCACTTGATGTGGAATGCATGTAGTATTGCATGAACTTCTTGATGATGATCATATGCCTACTTCATGTTCCATTGTGAAATTCAACAGTTAGAAATTGCACATTTCTCGATTCTAGAATATTCCCATATATTTTGCTATTGACATAATTCCCGGTTACCATCAAATTGTCTATTTACCTTCATTTCTTAGCTGTCTGTGCGTCAGTACGTGTCCAAATGTCATTATACTTATCGAATTGCAACATGTCGTCTGAACAAAAAAGAAAAAAATTTAATAAAAAAGTGGAAAAAAAAACTTGGTTCTTTCTTAGCCAAACTTGTCGGTGGAAAGTTTTTCTGATTCGCTATTTTCAGTAATGCATGTGTAATTATGTAGATATGTATGTAAGTATGTGTGTGCATGTCGATTTGTTTGCTTGTGTTTGTGTTCCGTCAACTATTTAGGTTGTTTGCTGGGCTCGGCATAATTAGCAGGGCGTTGCCAGATGGAGGCATGCAAAAGAAAGAAAAAAAAATCAAACAAACAAACTTTCGTTCAAATTTGCATTTATAAGTTGTTGTTGTTGTTGTTGTCTGTATTTCATTAAAATTGCGGCTATGAGTATTTATCTCTTTTTCTGAGGCTTAAAGCTGATAGCTAATCGATTAAAATGACATTTTTAAACATTAAATACTACTTACAGCAGTTAAATAATTGAACTAATATTTATGTATTACTAGGAACAACGTTAACTAGCTATTATAACTAAACTAAATTAGATATCTAAGTAGACTTATGTATGTAACATATAATACTTACATTACATTACCATATATTGCAATTGCCTTTGTGCGTCATCATCTTTTCAAGTTTTATGTGTTTTTTTTCTTCCGTTTCTTTTCTTTAAAATATTTAATAAATATATTAAATGTAGTTTTTAAACTACTTAAATAATAAATCCAATTCTAAAACTTGTCCAAAATATACAAAAAAATTGTTATATTAAATATAGAATCGTTTTAAGGTCCAAGTGCTGCAATCAGCGAGAAGAGGCAAAATTCCGACCAAAGTTTAAATTTTCAGATTTCGTCATTAATTGCAAGCGTATTTGCAATAAACTGTTTGCATGTATGTGAGTGCATGTGACTGTGTGTGTGTGTGTGTGTGTGTGTGTGTGTGTGTGTGTGTGTGTGTGTGTGTGTGCATACCGTTTTTCATATGCTACAACTTTATCGATAAAATATATGAAACTCAATTCAATTCATTGTTGGGTTAGGGCAGCTTTTTATTGGGGAGGTGTGTGTGTGTGAGTGTGTGTTGTGTGTGTGTGATGAAAGGGCGCTTCAAAGATACTCACATCGAGTGGAATTTTCCATGCAATTTTTCGTATAATTGTTGACAGCAGGTTTGGTTTTTGTTATATTCTGTTTAACCCTTAAGTGGACAGCGTAAATTGCCCTACATTATTAAATGTATGTACATATGTCCCGGTTAACGACTTACAGAATGTATGTATCTTCATGTCGAAGTGCCGTAAAACGAATACCATATTTTATATATTGCGCAACTTAGTTTCTGTTGTAGTCCAAATCCGAATTTAAGTTTAAATATAATTTGAATTTTTTAAATTGAGCAAATTAATATTTATTTATAATAACATTTAGGTATTTTATAGAAAAGTTCAACATTTATTTTTATTTATGATTAACATGTTTTAAGAATTTTATTAAATTAAGAGTGCAAGAAGTTTCCCTTAAAATTTCAGCAGAAACAAAGCTTTTCTGTGCATTTACAGATCTTTATAAAAAACTTAATAATATTCAAAATTGTGCAAAATAAATCAGATATTAAAAAATCTGACAAAATATTTATTTTATTTTATTTGACGTTAAGTGAATACTACGTGAGGCCGTTAAATGAACGCTAATCGTGGCATAATTGTAATACATTGGAAAATACAAGTACTAAATGTGCAAGTAGATTGCTAGATATGTTTTTAAGTGCAAAAAAGTTTATTTTATATACGTTAATACGCTCTGATAATTATATAATTTAAAAAAAAAGGCTTCCATTTGCCATGCCTAATTGCTGGCCAGGCCAAACAGGAGCAGAAGCAACAATTACAAAACCAAAATATTTGCGGGGCAAAACGATCCCAGGGGGCTTGCATGGGTTTAATTGCACCTCGATGCTGTTGCTTCTGATTTTATTTTCGTTTTATTTTCGTTTCATTTTCGTTTTACATGCATGCATACATACATATGTGGTTATTGTTGTTGCTGTAGCTGTTGCTGTAGCTGTTACTGTTGTTTTTGCTTTTGTTTTTGTTTTTGCTTTTGTTTTTGCTTGCGTGGATGGCATGTGAACGAACAACGTCAGCTGAAGAAGAGAAAGACAAAACAATAGCAGCAGCAGCAGAAGATGATGATGATGAAGAAGAAGATGAAGATGATGAAGAAACGACAACAACAAACAGCGACACTTTCAATGAATTTGCTTTGTCTTGTTTTGACTTTTTATTTTCATTGAGTTCTCAACTTAAAATTATACACAAAAAAAAAAAATAATAATAATAAAAAAATTAAACAAAAATGGAAAAAAATTTTCAATTAAATATGCATTTAAATAAATTGCTATAATAACCATAAAGCTGAGCGCAAAGTCTAAAAAAATTATAAGCAAAATGACAATTTTGATCTCTGAACTGCGGAACAAGTTCGGTTCCATGAGTTGCTGCTGAACACTGGTACGAAACATGTATAAACTGGACTAATGCCGCTCCCAACGTGCCCATTAACTGGTTTGATCTCTTAACTGCTTGCGCGAACTACAACAACAGTGTTCATGGCATCCTGACTGGCTGGACGTGCTCCATTGCCATGCTCGTCATGCTGGCCATTGTGTGTTGCTGTCGACGGCGTCGGTGGCATCGGTTCAATGGGAGGAAGACCCACAAGTCTCTCGCTCTCGCGCCAAAGCCAATCAGCGGTATCCACATCACGACCCCATGGCACCAGCGGGAAACGCATGGAGTCCGCATAATAATTACCCGAAGATCCCTCCAGCGATGGATCGAGTGCCAAACGCAACGAGGTCTGTGCACCGGCCCGTGGCGTCTTGAACAGATACAGCGACACCCCCTTGAGCAAACTCTTCGTCCAATTAGGTCCGGCAAAGTGACGATTCAATTCCGTGCGCACCACACCCGGATGACAACAGTTGACCGTAACGCCCGTATCCTTCAGCAGCGTTGCCAGCTTCCGTGTAAAGAGTACGTTCGCCAACTTGGACTGACTGTAGGCACCAAAGAATTTACTGTACTTCTGTTCGCTCATCAAATCCTCACGATTGATCCGTCCAAACAGATACGCCGACGAGCTGACCACCACAATGCGACTGGGCGATGATTGCTTGAGGCGATCCAACAGTAGATTGGTTAACAGAAAGTGGCCCAGATGATTGACGCCAAACTGCTGCTCATAGCCATCGGCAGTTAGAGAACGTGGACAGGCCATGATGCCCGCATTGTTGATCAGCAGATCGAGTCGCGTCTCCTCCGATTTAAATCTGGCCACAAAGTTGCGCACCGACTCCAGCGATCCCAGGTCCAAGCTGCGATTGAACAACTGTTGATTCTGTGTACGATCAATGATCTCAATGCGAGCTGCCTCACAGCGTGCGGGATCCCTGCATGCCATATAGATCTTGGCTCCTCTTCGTGCCAACTCCAGCACCGTCTCCTTGCCAATGCCCGTATTGCATCCGGTTACGATCACCACCTTGCCATCGATGCGATTCTTCTTCCGATAGACGGGACCTTGTATGCATTTACGGATCAGCCACATCACAAAGACTATACACAAGATAATCAGCAGGATCAACACCAGCCACGCCCAAATGCCACGAAAGCAGAGCGCCTTCTCTGACGCTACGGCGATTGGGTCGAATTCTGTCGGCGTCGGCGTCGTCGTCGTCGTCGTGGGCGTGACAGCCTCCGACATAGCTGAGTAACGGCTTCGGTGTGTGTGCTGTTGTGTGTTTGTATGTGTGGACTCTAGTTGACAGTGGAACTAGGAAAATTGGGAGGGTTATGAGCGTAGATCCTGTGAACGATAAATGAATTTAAAATTATCGATAAGTTTTGAAGTTATCGATAAACGAGATTGGTCGATAAGTATATAATATTTCATAGTAAACATTTCAGTTGATCTATCTATCGATTATGTGTGTGCTCGATAAACATATTGTCAATTATTTGTGTTATCGATAAGTGCGACTTAAATAGTAAATAATTCTGGTAGGCTGTGTTTATCGATGGGTTGACTGAACTTGATATAGTTATCAAAATATATTATCGATAGTTATTGGTATTATCGATAAGCATTTTGTAAATAATTTCAATCGCCGATAAGTGAAGCTTCTCTAGGAAATAATTCAGTTGGTCTGGGCTTATCGGGTCAGTGAACTTGACGAAAGTATCAAACAATGCGATTTCATTATATGTTATCGATAAGCCTATTAGTTTTTTATTTATAGATTAGTTTAATTTATGGATTGACAAATGTAGCTTTCATTAATCAGCGGTTTACTGAGTTTCATAAGCCTATCAAACAATACTCCTGATAAATATGGTTGTTATAGATAAGCGATTGATTTATCGATTGATAGATCGATACTTCACATTAACATAACAAGGCTTTGCATACTTTAAATTGTTAAAAGCATTAAGCATTCAATACACGCTCGTAACGATTATCGATAACATTGACTTGTCGATGTAGTATGAAAACAAACATTGATTTTTCACACTTTGTAGTTCTAGTTGGTCAATATTGGAATTTAATGTATTGTAGAAATGTACATATGTATATATTTTGTTATTGTGTGTTTATCGATAACAACGCAATTCATTCACTTTTGAGTTTGTTTTCATACAACACTTTCCAAACAAATATTTGAAACACTTGACTTGTTGACTTGAATTGTCTTACTTGCCAAATGCGATGATGATGATAATGATGATGATGATCAATGATGATGACCCAACTTTAGTTTTTTCTTTACTTCTCTTTCGTTTCAGTTCAACTTACTCCACGCGCTAATTTCACAATGTATGCGACAGCAACAACAGCAACAACAACTGCAAAGGCTTTCGTTTAGTTGAGCACTTGACCAATCGATATTCCTCTATCACTTTCAATCTGCACCAGGCTGTATGTGTGTGTGTATGTTTGTGTTTGTATTTGTTTTTATTACTGCTGCTCTTATTGTTAACTGTTAACTGTTAACCGTTGCCGTCCAAGCGTCTCGCGCGGTCTTAACCAACTGAAACTGAGTTTGGCTCCCGAATGCTCCACCTGAGCCGCTAACACGTCAAAAATAACATGAATACAAATTTTGTTTTTGTTTTTGTTTTTGTTTTTTTTTTGTATTTTTTGTATGCGTCATCGTCAACGTCGACGCCGTCGTTGTCGTCGCTGCTTGGCGTCTGTTATTAACATAACTTTATGCACGTGCAGTCGACGTCGCTGCCGGCACGCGTTCGCCTGGTCTGGCATATATGACATACATTGTACAGATATGTATGTTCACACTCAACATACTCAACACACACACACACACACACACATGCTTGCACCATATGTAGAAGCCGCAACGGCCTCAGCCTGTCATTCCCATTTCTGTTGCTGTTGTGGTTGTTGTTACTCTACACTTGTAGGGAGTATTATGAGTGTGTCATGAAAGATGTAAGATGTAAAAGAAGACATATACCATAGATAGATCTATATATGTATATAGTCTAGGGGAGCCTGACGAACTGAGTTGATCCAATCCATTAAAACTTAACATTACCTCAACTAGTTAATTAATGGGAAATTAAATAATAATCAAATCAAAGTCTTTTTGCTTCAACTTATTTTTTATTATTTAATTACTTAATGTTAGTGTATTAAATGTTCGACATGCCGCAGTTAAATTATCTTGCTTGTTGTTATTGTTTTTATTGTTGCCGCTGTTGGCTTTAATTTCTTTTTTCTTCTCTCGAATTTTGTTTTCAACTTTCACTTTAATGCGCGTTTTTTTTCTCGCTTCGCTGCCAGCGTTGATGCCGACGCCGCTGTCGACGCCGACGCCGACGCCGACGTTGCTGGATAATTCAACTTGCATTTTGCTTTATTCAGTTTCTTCAGCTTGTTTTGATTGTTGTTGCCGCCGCAGAGTGTCTCCCCCTTTGCCACTGCTCGCCTTTGCCTAGTCCCTCCCTCAGTTTGTGTCACTCTTCCGCTTAGCCATGGCTGGAAATCGCTTAGAGCCACTTTAACAAAGTTTTGGCCCATGAAGCACAGTTGCCACGGTAACTAGCAACTTTTAAGCTTCAAATTTCATTGGCTCTTTGGTAAATATTGCAGAGCAGCTGGGGATATTTGAAGCATTTCTTTTTATAGGAAACTTCAAGAACTCAAAGGCATTTGAGAGGAATGTCCTTAAAGTAGTCGAAAGGGACTTTAAAAGTCAACAGCAAGTGTAGGCAAAGGCGATTTAAAGCAGCTCAACAGAAGTTTTCAAAAGCATTTTTGTTGGAGATTTCAAGAACTCAAAGATATTTATGCTATAAATCTTCTTTAACTTTTGAAACTGTTAGAAAATACTTTCAAATTTACGATTAAATTAAGTAAAACATATTAAAGTGAATCAGAAAATACAATAAATTAAATGTATTTGCAGAAAGCACAGTAATATTCATTGAATTAGTAATAGTAATAGTGAATACATTATAAATTATGCTTAAATACATGAAAAGATTCTTCTGATTTAACTTGAATAAGCAGTGGGAAATTTCACAAACATTTTTATCGGGACTTTTAAATACTTCAAGGTACTTTTTTAAGGGGAAGTGCTGTAAAGGGGAAATAACTAACAAATTAACAGTAATCACAAGTTTCAGCTGCAGTAAGATTTAGAAATTGAAATGCAGGGGAAATGAAAATAAAAAAATCATGGGAAATTTCAGATTTTAGAGGTACTTTCTTTGCAGGAAATTCCTTGAGCAGGCTGCTACAGGTCATTAAGACGAACTCCCTTAAATAAAATAAACAAATATTTTCATTAAATAATTCAAAAGACATAAGAAGTTAACGGACAAAAGATTTAATTAAATGAAACTATTTTAAAAAGTTTTGTTTAGCAAAACTAAAATTTAGAAAGCTATTTTTTTCACAGTAGAAAAGTTTTGTTATCTGATTAATGATATTTATTTAATTTAATATTTAAAATGTTTAATTTATAAGACTTAAACGGAAACATAGCCAACAAATTGTTATTAAATAAATAAAAAGAAGTTTTTCCAACTATTGAAACTAGAAATTGAAACTCAGATGAAAATTTTAAAGTGCTTAATATGGGAAATTCAGGTACTCAAAGGTACTTTTTTTTATAGAAAAATCCTCAAAGTACAGTAACGTTACTAAGACTAAGTAATAAGAGGAAATTAATTAAAAAGAATTGTTAAATAAATGAAAAGAAAGTTTTAAAAGAATTGATGCCAAAATTTAGGTAATTAAAGGTTTTTTTTATTACAGTTAAATGCAGTCATTTTATAATTAAGAGAAAAAAGTCTAATAATTATTTATATATATATTAAATCAAAATCTTAATTTAAAGAACAGAAAGTGGTTTCAAAAGTTTGACACTCAGAAGAAAAACTTAAAGTGTTTAATATGGAAAATGCAGGCACTTAAAGGAACTTTTTTAACAGGAAAAATCTTGAGAAAATCAAGCACTCAAAGCTTCAGAGAAAAGTCCTAAAAGTACAGTCATGCGAGGAAGAGGAAATGCCTTAAAACTTCTAATAATTTCACATTCATTAGCAAATGAGGAGATGCCTCAACTGCAGTTAGATGTAAGTAATACTAAGGCAAAGCGAATGCTCAAGTTGCACTTGACTTGAGTTGCGGAAATTCCACGAATGTGCGTCTCGCCTAACAGAATTAGACCACAAAGTGCTCCTACGGCTGTCTAGGTGGCATCAATTGAGAGCAATCAGCGTGGTGCTAATGACTGATGACGACAGTCTTAATTGACTCATCATCACGTGTGCTCTGCTGCTGCTGCTCAACGGGAGAGAGACCCACAAGCCTTTCGCTTTCCCGCCACAGCCAATTGGCTGTGCTCATGTCACGTGCCCAGGGCACAAGCGGGAAGCGTATGCCATCCGAGTAGTAGCCCCCTGAGGCATCTTCCAGCGATGGATCGAGGGCGAGACGCAGCTGGGTCTGGGCGCCAGCACGTGGTGACTTGCAGAAGTACAGCGAGAAGATGCTCAAGAGGAATAGAAAGCAACTTGGGGCCACAAAGTGACGATTCAGCTCGGTGCGCACCAGGCCAGGATGACAACAGTTGACCGTTACGCCCGTGCCATGCAACAGCTTGGCCAGCTTGCGTGTGAAGAGGACGTTGGCCAACTTGGATTGAGTGTAGGCTCCCAACAATTTGCGATAGTTGCGCTCACCCATCAGATCATCCCGATTGATGCGGCCAAAGAGATGGGCTATCGAGCTGACCACCACAATGCGACTGGGCGATGATTGCTTGAGGCGATCCAACAGTAGATTGGTTAACAGAAAGTGGCCCAGATGATTGACGCCAAACTGCTGCTCATAGCCATCGGCAGTTAGAGAACGTGGACAGGCCATGATGCCCGCATTGTTGATCAGCAGATCGAGTCGCGTCTCCTCCGATTTAAATCTGGCCACAAAGTTGCGCACCGACTCCAGCGATCCCAGGTCCAAGCTGCGATTGAACAACTGTTGATTCTGTGTACGATCAATGATCTCAATGCGAGCTGCCTCACAGCGTGCGGGATCCCTGCATGCCATATAGATCTTGGCTCCTCTTCGTGCCAACTCCAGCACCGTCTCCTTGCCAATGCCCGTATTGCATCCGGTTACGATCACCACCTTGCCATCGATGCGATTCTGCTTCCGATAGACGGGACCTTGTATCAACTTACGCAGTAGCCAGAGAACCAACACTACCAACAACACAATCAGCGTTAAGGGTACGAGCCTGGCCCAAATGCCTCGAAAGCAGAAGGTCGCGATGGGTTTGCTAATTGTTGTGTTCACTGTGGACTCCATTATGAAGTCATCTTTAATTTAGTAATTCGGAAATGTGCATTGAATGATTTCAGAGTTCATCTATGCGTGAAAAGTAGAAGGTATGCCCGACTTAAAGTACCCCCTACTTTGCGACTTGATTACTCACTCGGAGACTTGCACTCACTTTAGTTGGGTCTCTTTCAAAGTCCGACTATGCTCCATTCCATTTAGATATCTTCTTTTATAGCAGACGACATTGGTTCACACGCAGAGTCAACATTTGAATGTTCATTATTTAGGGGAAATTGTCGATAATACGACAGCTGTCAAGTATTCCACAATTATGGACAAAGCGAACTTGATGTCAACTTATGAACTTATAAACTATGCATTAGTTACAACGAAATTAATTAACTAATTTTGGTCTTAAAGCAAACTTATTTATGTAAATTGTATAGACAAGTCTATGACAGTTGAGAAAATCCTGTAGAGAAGTTAGCAGCGCAGCAAACTCGACTCTGAGCGACTCTGTACTTATTATGTAATAAAGCAAATTATGTTAATTATCAAGTAAACAGAACTTTTGAGTTTATTTTACGTTCGCAATGAAGTTTTCAAGACATAAAGAGATTTGAATTGTTTAGGATTTGGGAGCTTCACCTGCTAAGCTGCGTATCAAATTTAAAGTCTCTGTGACTTCCAACTCACCAGGTGACGTTCTCCGAATTGCAAATGCACTCTTCTATCTGTTACATATATACCCCATTTTGGGAGGGTTTGAAAACCCCCTTATCGGAGTTAACTGAGGTTTGATAAGACTGTCATAACTCCGTGCAGGTTACGGCAACAAATTCGTAGGATGTTTGCGAATTCAGAATCTCATTTCCACGGAAACCGCTTTGTGCTGATTTTCATGTTAATGTCCTTGAATATATTTGTACGCTGTAATCCCTGTAAACAAGATGAGGCACGGTCACCACTCGAAATACTCGGAGATGGTAAAAAAAAGTTGGATGTCAAGAACAATGGGGAAATCCGTTGAAATACAAAATCAATAAACTCATAATAATCCGTAAAACGCGCGGGCACAGTTGAATGTCCTTGACATAGGCAGGCTGGACAGTGAGGGGGTGAAGGGGTGAAGGGGTGGAGAGGTGGGGTATCATCCTGGTTGCCGCAGACAACGCAGATGTAACTTCAACATTGTCTGTCGTTGTCGCCAAAGTGGCTGACGTGAGTTTTGGCATGTGAACGCGGCTTCTTCAACTTCTGAGAGGAACCACACAGAGAGCGAGAGAGAGAGAGAGAGAGAAAGAGGGCCAGCGTGAGAACCAAAGAGCGAGCAATCGAGAGCGAGAGTGAGAGAGCTGCGCGTACGTAAAACTTTGACTAGGTCAGGATAACAAGGCGTGTTCTCGTCTTGTTTAATCGATGAGCGAAGTCATGTAGCAACCCCCTCTTAAGGCATTCACCGTTCGCATTCCTCTGCTCAGCTGTCGCTCTCTCTCTCTCTCTCTCTCTCTCTGTCGCTAGACGCCCTAAACGCTCCCTACCGCAGCCCACACAGCGTCCCTTAGCCCTTATACGTGAGTCCGGCCTTTTGTTTTCAGTGGCAAATTGAGTTTTGGGAATTTTCCATGGCATGATTCGATTTTAATGACGCTTTCAGCGGTGTTCCCGGTCGTCACAGCACACTGGGCGCATTTTACCGTTCATAAAATCGATTAATCGTTGAACGATATGTTGTTAAAGATGTTAAAGGTAGATTTACTTATATAATTATTAATATTATACCTTAAGATGAAGCATGACTGCTCTTTTTACTGTAACTGTTGTGCTTATATGTTATCGATAAGTCGCTAGTTATCGATCAGTACCAATAACGATGTCTGTTCGCTATTCCTCACTGCCGTTGACCCCCAAATAAATGTATGTAGCATCAAATGGAAGTTATTAAATTAACTGCTTAATTATCGATCAACGATAACGAACCTTTACAGATGTATATTAGCATAATTATTGATAAATTCAGTCAACTGTGGATGTTTCTAGATTGACTATTGAAAGATCTTTACATGCTTTAAAAGAAAACAAATCAATCGATAAGTTATCGATAAAGGTTATCGAATATTATCAATCTGTATCACTTCTACATCAAATATGTGCTTGCCCCACTGCATGTGCTTTAGCTGAAAGTCAAAATTCGACAAGTCTACATTTATCGATCAGAAAAGTCGACTGTACTCGATATATTTTACTACTATTATCGACTTCCTGCTACTCTCAGCAAAAATATGTCAGTATATCGATGGCTATCAATCATTTGATAATTTATTATTGATTTGAAATGACACTTGCCCCACTGTACACGCATCTACTCCTACGCTAATGCTCTATTTTGCGTAAAGTGCCCGATTGCCTGCATATCCTTTTTTCCATCCTTGTTGTTCGTGCTGCACTTAAGTGCGCTTATCGACTTTGTTGACAATGCACGTTAATTTGCTTACGAGTATTCTTTTAGGCATGCCGGGCAATTTAGTCGATGGTCCCGCCTAATGTGAGTTGCATTCCATCAAATTATCCAGCTACAACATTAAATCCCCTTTTTAAACTCATCCTGCAATCCTGCCATGTTTGCTAATTGGATTCTCCCTTCTATAAAAACCACTTAGCGGCTGTTTGCTCGACCGGCGCCTGTGACGTCAATGCAAATTAGCGGGGTAGCAATGTTGGAAACGTCACAAGCCCTCACAGACGCACACACACACACACACACACACACTCATGCACACATTACACATGCTCGCATAGTTGAAATGCTGTTATTCGCTTTTGTTGTCTGTTTTGTTATTTTTTGGCAACAGGCAATTTTATACTACAGCCGCTTCACCTTGATCTTTGCCCGCGATCTGTGAACAACAACAAAAGAAAGACGCCAAAAACACGAAATGGAGGCAACTGTACATTGCAAATTGACTTGCAGCATACACACACACGCACACACAAACATAAGTGAAATTTCAAATTTCATATTTAATTTGATATTTGCAGAAAAGAAAAGTCAACTTAAACAATAATAATTTGCCTTTAATTGCAGCTTGCAATTAGATAATCACTCTCTCACGCACACACACACACACACACACAAAAGATGCATCAGCAGAAATTGAATTAAAAGCGTCAAATGCAAAGGCGCCAGCACTAATTACACATACAAAGCATACATTTGTAAATGGAACTAAAGAGAGTGGACCATTAAGAGAGTGAGAGCGCGGTGAAGAGCGAATTGAACGTAACGACATTGGAACGGCAACTTAAGTGCAAATACTGTGGATGGGGGGGTCAGCTGTGGTTGTTGTTATTGTTGTCTCACCAGATGTCAGTGGCCGCGTGGCCGGTGTATGCCCGCATACATTTGCTTAGAGTGACGCCAGCGTTAACGCCAACGTCAACGCCGACGCCAACGTCAGCGTCCAAGTCGAAGTCGAAAATCATTCATTCGTATGTGTTTGTGTGTGTGTGTGTATGTGCGTGTTTGTGTGCTGAGGTGTGCGTCAAGCGTTTGCACACTAGTGTAAATAATCACTTTTTTTGTAAATAAATTAGATTTTTGAAGTTGTTCTTTTGTTGGCAATTATATTATAAATAAACGCTCAGCTTGCTTAAAGTGTTTTGTCACTGTATACTTAACAGCCAATTTACATAATTTTCGACAATTTTATTTATTTTAAATTTGAAAGTTTAAAGCTAATATATTAGGAAGATTAATTAGTGTTATTTTGTACTTCGTATTTGTGTTGTTCCAATAAAAAAACTAGCCTTGTTTATCATGTGACTATAAAAATTTTGTAGGGTCATCAATTAAAAACTCGTTAAAATTTTGCTTTACGTTGATATTCTATTTGATTAGATGCCTTAATAAATTGCATATAATTTAAGTAATAAATTATGCCGAAAAAATGTGCTTATTAATCCCATAGTACATTGCATAGATACTTCCTTTGGCGTCATACTGTTATTCATGCTGGCCAAATCGAACGGGATAAAACGAGAAATTGTTCATCAATTCATAATTGGAGGAGAATTGATCGAAGCACGCGCAACACATTCATGCGGTTAACATTGATTGCGTTACGTGGGTGGGGCAAGGAGGGGGAGCGGGTGAGGGTGCTGGGAATGATAGGTGAAATGTTGCTGTTGTTGTGTGCTTCCAATGAAAACCTGTTGCCATTTTGTTGTTGCCTCGCATAAACATCAAAACTAACAACAATAGTGGCGGCCTCAACCAAGTCGTAAATTAGTAAATAGAATCGAAACAACTGAAATGTAACAATAACAATAACAAAGGCAACAGCAGCAGCAGCAGCAGCAACAACAACAACCAGAGCAATTCTTAACCCGTGTCAAGGCCAACCCAATTTGTTATTGTGTATGTCAGCTTGAGTGCGAGCGAGAGGAGAGAGTACGGAATGACAAACAGCGGAGCAGAAGAAGACGAAGAAATGCACAACACGAATTGGGCATAAGAAAGAAAGTCAACGTAACTAGATGAGGGGGAGGGGGAGGGGTAGCGGAAGGTGGCTAAGTGGGCTGGGAGGGAGGTAGGCGAAGTGAAACTAGCACTCAATTGGCCCAGCTAAAGACGCCATTGTGCAAGCAGCTGTTGCTGCAATAGATCGTTACACACACACACACACACACACACACACATTTATACACAATATTTATGATATAACATGTTATTGTATCGAATGGATTGCAGATTGCATTAGATGCATTCGATTTGGCAGTATTTGATGGAGCATGAAAAGTGACTCGATAGAACAATATAAATTTATCACAGACTGTTGACAATGCAATGATCTGAGTCACCCTGCCATCTTCCTGCCCCCCACTCTATATTTAGTTATATAACTTTTGTAATCATTATTTATTTGTTATGAAATTCACAGAATTTCAGGATGAGAGTAGGTATAAACAACCTTGACAATGCACAGACCTGAGTCACCCTGTGATCTTCCTGCCTTCACTATATCATAATATATATTATATTATATTATTTCATTGTTATGAAATTCTCAGAATTTCAGAATGAGAGTAGGTATAAACAACCTTGAAAATGCACAGACCTGAGTCACCCTGTGATCTTCCTGCCTCCATTCTATCTTTAGTTAATTATATAACTTGTAATTATAATTGCATTGTTATGAAATTATCAGAATTTTACGACGAAAATAAGCGTAAACACTCTTGACTGAGCTACCCTGTGCTCCTTCTACGTCCGCTCCATCTTTAGTTAATTATATAACTTTTGTAATTATTATTTTTTGTTATGAAATTCTCAGAATTTCAGAATGAGAGCAGGTATAAACAACCTTGACAATGCACAGACCTGAGCCACCCTGTGATCTTACTGCCTGCACTCTATCCTTAGTTAATTATATAGTTATGTAATTATAATTACATTGTTATGAAATTCTCAGAATTTCACGCTGAAAATAAGAGTAAACACTCTTTACTGAGCCACCCTGTGCTTTTTCTACGTCCGCTCTATCTTTAGTTAATTAACTCTTGTAATTAATATTTCTTTATTATGAAATTCTCAGAATTTAGGTATGAGCATAACCTTAACAATGCATAGACCGGAACCACCCTGTACTACACCCGCTCCACTATCTCTTTAGTTAATTATATCACTTGTAATTAAAATGGCATTGTTATGCAATTTTCAGAATTTCATGTCGAGAATAAGCGTAAACACTCTTGAATAAGCCACCCTGTGCTCCTCCTGCTCCCACTTTATCTTTAGTTAATTATATCACTTGTAATTATTATTCCCTTGTTATGAATTTCTTCGAACTTCATAAGAAGAATAAGCGTAAACACTCTTGAATAAGCCACCCTGTGCTCCTCCTGCTCCCACTCTATCTATAGCTTCTGACATGACTCTTGTAATTATTATTGCATTGTTATGAACTTCTCCGAATTTCAGGATGAGCGTAAACATAAATAACCTTAACAAGGCACTGAACTGATCCACCCTGTGGTCTCCCTGCTCCCACTTTATCTTTAGTTAATTGTATCACTTGTAATTATTTGTCCCTTGTTATGAATTTCTTCGAATTTCAGAAGCAAAATAAGTGTAAACACTCTTTGCTGCGCCACCCTGTGCTCCTCCTGCTCCCACTCTATCTTTAGCTTCTGACATGACTCTTGTAATTATTATTGCATTGTTATGAACTTCTCAGAATTTCAGAATGAGCGTAAACATAAATAACCTTGACATTGCACATTCCTGAGCCGCCCTGTACAATGCTCTAACGTTAGTTTATTATATGACTTTTGATTTGAATTGCATTGTTATGAATTTCTTAGAATTTCAGGACGAGAATAAACACAAGCCCTCTTGACTGAGCCACCCTGTGCACTTCTTGCGCTCTTTCTCTCTAACTATATTTAGATATGTAACTCTGGTATTTATAGTAAGATTGTTATGAAATTCTCAGTATTACAGGTAAGAAAAAAACCAGATATACTTTGAGTAAAGCTAAGAGCTTTAACTACAGAGTCTGTGTGTGTGTGTGTGTGTGTGTGTGTGTGTGTGAATGTTGACAATGCTTTACGATATATTATTCGAAATTTGCAGTATTTCCACAGAAGAAACGATCATAAATATATATATATGTATATATGTATATGTAATTAAACAAAAGTTGAAATAAAGATTTTTAGAATATGAATAAAATGACTTTTGAGTCATATTCGAATGATAAAACATGCAATTTTCCAATTGATTTGCGACTGCACAACGCTCTCAATCAATCATTCAATTTATAGCACTGAGTGAATAAATAAAAAAAAAAAAAAAAATAAAAAACAGAAGAAGAAGAACCGCTTGTAAATCAAAGAAATTGGACATTTATGAATGCATAACATGGCGTATACATATCCAACTATCTATCTATCTATCTGTCTATCTATCTATCTATCTATATGTATATATATATATATATATACATAGCTATAGATATATATATGTATGTATCTGCGATATCTTAACGATGACCAACTGCGTAGCAGAAGTTTATTGTCATGTGAAATCGAAATATGTTAGCACCAAAACTGGCCCAAACCGGTTTCAACACAACAACAACAACAATCCATGACGGACGATAAGAGTGTGCAGAGATAACACTCAATCATGTCAAAACTATAGATGCTTATATAATCTATTGTGTCTTATCTATCTATCTATTATTGCAATTGCACTTGCTTTCCCGCTATGACTAATTGAAGAAGTACAAGTGCAGTTAAAGTTATTGCACTCGGTAGCTAAATAGTTTAAACATACTTAACACAAAGTCCAATTTATTTTTATATTTATTATTATTTCTTCTTTTTTTGGGTTCTGTTTTGCTCTCGACACGTTTATTTTTAAACATTGCGATTCATTTTATGTCAATTTGCTATGGTTTCTCTCTTTTTTTTCTATTTTTTTTTTATTTATTTTTTTTTTGGCATTTTTAATTGTTATTGAAAGACGTCTGTCTGTTCAATTTCCAATTGAAATGCGACTGTCGTTTCAATCTCAAATGTGACGCGAACTTTTAGTCTTATTATGCAAGCCACAATGGGTTGATCGGACTAGGAGCAACAAAATTAGAGTTTTTTTTTAGTTTTAATTTTTATATATATATATATTATAGCACACATTAGCATATAGATAGTTCTGGGTATTACCACATTATGCAACATTTTTCAGCAGCTATTCTCTGACAGTTTTTCGACTTAATTAATTTAATCAATAGCATCGCGACCTTCAAATGGAATTAGGCCAACCAACAAGCTGGTCACGTAACCTTGACTTGGGTATATAGAAATACTTAATAAATATATATATACTATATATATACATATTTATATATATTTATGTTAAAGTACCTTTATTAGTTTTAGAGCTGCACACTTATTACACTTAAAGTTGGAATCTGACTGATTCGATCTGTGAAAACTTCCTGCAAATCAAAGCTCTCATCTCAAAAACAATTTTGATTTTTGTTTTTTTTTTATTAATTAATTCATTATCAATTTGAATTTTTTTGCGGGTCAAGCACTATCAGCACTGACGAAAATTGAAGCCCTACTTAACATTTCTTCACTTGAGACAGTCAAGCAATTAGAATAAGTAATAATTTACAGCTTTCAGAGCTGATTATTCAATATTGTAGAAAATTATTAAGCAATAAAATGTTGTTAACATAAATTTTCATATATTAAGTGTTATTAAGTTATTAAGAAAGTGAAATATTCTGAACTTATAACGAACTGCAGATACCCAGTAAAGTTGTATTATAAGTGATTTACTGTATAAATTATAATTAAGTTAAAGTACATTTTTGGCAATTAAACATTTGAATTGTATTGTTTCTATGCTCTTGTTAAACATTGTAAATCTTAGCTAACTTGTCTCGAGTTAAGTGTATTTCAATTATCAATTTAATCATCAAATAAAACCATATAATCATAGACACCCAAGTGGTGCTTATCTCCCTTAACCCTTTGTTGCTAAAGCGATTTGCATTATAAATCAATTAATTAATGAAAAGTGAATTTCAGCCAAGATTTATGGATTTGCTATGCATTTGCTGTGCTGTGTATATTTTACAGGGTATTGCGTTCATGTCACACTTGAGAATATATTTTGTTTCTTATTTGTATTTCTGTTGTCATTGCTATTGATTTTCTTGTCGCTGCTGTAGTTTTTTTTTTCTTTTCTTTTGTTTTTCCGCATGCCGCCGTCCAACCACGGGTGGGTGGTGGTGAGTGACGCGGCGTGGTGTGCGGGGGTGATGATAGAGGGGCACGCGGCGGTGTTTGCTTGTTTTGTATGCCACTTTTAGGGGCGCTCAACGCATTTTCTGCGCATTTGGCATGCAATGCAGCTGCATTAGTTGCGACCCCCCCACTCACTCCCTTCCCCATCCCCGCACTCTTCCAAAAATTCCCCTTGCTTGCCATCGCCCTCACTCAATTGCTCTCCCCGTCGCGCTTTCAGCGTCTGCTCTGTGTTGAACCCTTTGCGTGTTTGCGCTCCAAGAAAATTATACATTTGTTATAAGTTTTATATCATTTTTAATAGCTTTTCTTTTGTTGTTTATTTTTTGCGTGTTTTGTTTTTGTGTATGCTTGTTGTTGTTGTTATAAAATTAATAACTAATCACTAACAAATTTAGGTACATATATTAAGTATAAACAAAATCAAAAAAAAAAGACACGATTAATTATAATAATAATGGTAATAATAATAGGTACAAATGTATTTAAAATTTAGTATAACATTTTATAAAATGTTTTTATTTTTTAAGTCTGTATTTTTTTTTATCAGCTCTTCTTTTTTGTGGTTTTTGTTCGCAATGCTATATGTATATATATAGATTTGATATACAATATATATTGTCATTAAATTGCGCTTAAGTTTACATTTATTCTTCGTTTTCTTTTTTTTCCTTTTGTTTTTCAAATTATTGTGTTTATTTTTAGTGTCTTTTGCTACTATTTTTGTTTGTTTTCTTTTCTTTTAATTTGTTTTTTTTTGTAATTGTTTTTTTTGTTGTTGTACAATGCAATTGGCAGTTGCAAATTTGTCTCTGTTGTTGTTGTCGTTTTTGTTTCTTCTATTAACGAAACCGTTAAGCTTTGTTTTCTTTCTATGGTTTCTTAATATATGCTTGTATGTCTGTATTTGTGTGTGTGTGTGTGTGTGTGTCTCTGTGTATGTCTGTATGTGTGGAAGCCTTTTTAGTATATGTAAAAAGTACAATATATACTTGTATAAATATTTGTATATATATATATATATATGTGTGTATATGTAAATATAGTTAACTAATACAATATTTATACATATAGATTTGTTTATGTATTTATATACATTGAAGGAAAAGTTATCTAAAATCGAAAAAAAAAATAATATCTAAAGCATAAACATACGTAAATATGTGTAAATTAAAAATACAAAAAAGGAAAAAAATATTTCGCAAACAGCTGCCAACTCATTCAACACTCTTACAA
Source organism: Drosophila macrospina (assembly GCA_035042075.1). Classification (NCBI taxonomy): domain Eukaryota; kingdom Metazoa; phylum Arthropoda; class Insecta; order Diptera; family Drosophilidae; genus Drosophila; species Drosophila macrospina. The sequence continues at coordinate 1,390,156 of JAWNLW010000340.1, forward strand.
AATGTCCGCTTTATGCCGTTATGCCGCTCTGCCTTCGCTCAGTTGTCGTTCCGCCTCTTCAGCCTCTGCCGTCGCTCTGCCTGTTCGCTGCTGCGACCCAGTTTAAAATTAGCTCAGCTGGCGTCGCTGTCTTGCATGTTGCAATTTGCATCCTGATGGCACCACCCGCTGCCATGTGGTTTCTTTACCTGCCAGTTGGCTGGCTTCCAAGCATTCCCACATAATTCGAATTCCGAATTTCGAATTTCTTCATTGCTGTCGTTCCCAAATGCAAGCCGCCGCTCTGCATGCGCTTATCCTGGCGATGAGGTGGTGCGACGTAGACGCAGCTTTAGGCGATTAATGCTGCTGCCGCTGCTGCAGCGACGTCGACAGCGGCGCATGGCATAGGGACTGCTTGCAGTTAACTGCTCGGCGCTGCCGCCGCTGCCAGCTTCAGCATCGTTGAAGTCCAACTCGGGCGCAGTTGCGCCAGCGGCAGCAACAGCGGCTGCGCCAAACGCCTGGCAGCAGCGCTTAAAGCGTCGACCCAAACGCATAACGACGCCGGGACGATGCGCCTGCAATTGCGGCTGTGACAGCGAGCAGCTCTGCTGCAGCGATTGTGGCTGAGGCTGCTGTTGACTGCAATTTTGCCAGACATTGTTGTTGTTGTTGCCGCCACCGACACCGACAGAGCTGCCGGCTCCGTTGCTGCTTCCGCTAATGTTGTTATTGTTGTTGTAATTGTTGTTGCTGTTGCTGTTTGTGTGTGGGACGCGTTCTCATGATCGTTTGGCATTGTCCTTGCGAAAGGACTTGCGCAACTTGTCCACCAAACGTAAATGAAATTTTGTATAATCGTTGTTGCTCTGCTCAGCCCGATGCTGCTGTACCGTTGCCGCCGCCGACTGCGCAGCTGCTTGGGCCGCTGCTTGGCGCTCCAAGGCCGATGCGGTCTGTGTCCGACTTGGCGGGCTGGACCGTGTGGGCGACATCATTTGCGACATTTGCCCCATGGAGCCATGGGAACTACGCGAGGCGTTGCGTGTAAAACCGCGGGAACTGTGGCAGCGCTGCATTTGCATGCGATGTGCACCAAGTTGTCCATGTGATGGCGACGTCGCAAAACTCTCTGATTTGCATTCGGACACCTTGCGGCGTCTCTGCTGTTGCTGCGCTGCCGATCCAGTACCAGGGCCGGGTGTACCCAAGGCACTGGCCAGCGCTGTGGTCCCATTGCCGCTGCTCGCATTTGAGCATTCAGATGTTTTGCGAGAGCGGGAACGCGTGTCCTTATAGATATCATAGTTGTTCTTCATAACCGGCATCATGAAAGCCATTTTGTTAGTTACTTCGTTGTTATTATTGTTTTAGAGCACAAGAAACACAACACACGAAAAAATAAATTTAACAGCCACAACAAATGTTTTGTGTCAATTTCAATTTCTGTCTTTCGCTATTCTCGACGTTTCGAAAAGCGCGTTTTGTTTGATGATACTTCGTTTCGTACTTGTTGTTCAAAAACTGCATTCAACAACCGACAAATACTTTTCGGTTTTCACAACAAATTTTCTTTTCGATTTTCTTTTTGCAACAAGCGGTGCACGTCTTTTCGCTGCAACTGCTGAATTGTATTTGAATTTTGTTTTAAATGAACGCTGCCGATGATATGCCAACGCCGCTGTTGCGCTGCCTTGAGCTGCTGAGCATGGCAAACACAAAGAGACGGCATATTTACTCTCTTACGCTCACGTGACGTCACCAAATTACACTGCGTGTATTTAGTGGAGAGCACCAGTGAGCGTGCGAGCAAGAGAGTGAGTTGTTTGGCAGTCACGCAGTGGGGGAGGTTTGTGTTCTGAAGTTAATGATATTGATAATCAATATAAGAATTACTTCAATAATTTATATAAATATGTGCATGTGTGTGTATGCCCTTTAATTTTAAATTAAACATGGGAATGTACTTATTAAATATTTGAATATCGACACATGTTGAAATCCTATTAACGAATTTAATAAGCCTAGAAACAAATGAAACAAATTTGACCGAAACTTCGAGAAGCAATAGAAACTACGTCATACGATATTCATCACATTTACGATCTTCGATGCATTAAGAGATAAAGTGACATACATACACACATGATCGTAATGATCGTAAGAATAAGCAATTTTCATTTAACGTAGAATTTTAGCAACATTAACATTAACTTTGATATAATTAAATAAATACCGTCAAATGCAATATATGCATTTTGCACTTCGACTGCTGCGTAACTCTGCACTTCAATATAAATAACTGTGCAAAAGTAAATGAGAACTCTTACGTGTGTGAACCAATGTTCTGCTGAGAACAAGAACAACGCGGGTCAAAGAGAAAGAGTAAGAGAGAGGGAGAGTGAGATGTAACGAGAGCGATTAAGAGAGAGGATGTGGCTGAGGGTGAACCAGAGAGCGCGCCTGCGCGCTGTTGTGCAGGTCAGTTGATGCTCTTTGAATGTTTATACGCCGCATTGTTGATGCTTAGCCAGTTATCACGATAAAGACAATAAAAACAATATAATGCTGAAATGTAGAATGCATATTGCGGTATTCAAGGTCAGCTGATTGTCCAACTGCAGGTGGTATGCACTGCTTAGTGCTTAGTGCTCGACTTATAAAATTATCTATTTAGCCCTGTTTTACGTATCGTAATCATGACAAATTGACAACGTAGTGCCCAGATTGAGAAGACAAAATGACTGTAAAAGTCATATGCAAATAGTTTAATTGTAAAACCACAACAAATGCAGGTCTGTAGATAAAAAAAAACTCTTATCAGTTGTACTGACGGTGACTTACCAAGTTTTTTGTGCCCTGTAATCATTGGTGGCTGAAAAAGGTTATCATAGCTCTGCAAAAAAGTTGCAAACAAACTGATAAATCGATTATAAACTATTTGTTTCTATGAAAAGTACATTTGTAGTTCTATACTAGTTGGGATATCAGCGATAACTCGATAAAGGGTATCTGCTAGTCGACTTGAGTACTCTTATTTGTTATTTTACCACCACCCCGACCCAGTTTAAGTAAACCAACTGTGGAATTTGTTTAAATATGTTTTGTCACTTTAATGAATAATTTCAATTAATCTTTGTTTTCCCTTATGGTTTTTCTTTACGCTTTTTCCGCTTTGTTTTCTCTTGCAACTGACATTGGTTTCTTCACGTACATAGTTTCTATATGAATTTATTAAATAATGAAAGTGCATATACGTTTTTGTTTATGTTTTTTTGTTTTTTGTTTTTCTTTGATTTTTCTTGTATATATGAATGTTTAAATTTTGTAACAATTTACGTCATTTTGTTTTGTTTTTTTTTCTTCGTTTCGTTTCTTTTGGTTTTCTTTTTGCTTAATAAATTTTAACTTTTTCTTGTATTTTCTTTTTAAATGCATTTTCAACAACAGTTTCCTTTTGCTCTTAGTTCTCTTTCATTGTGTTTCATTCATCTGTTTTTTTTTGTAAGTTCTCTCGTTAGTTTCGTGTAGGTAATACAATAAATAGCTCACAAAAAAATAATATATATATATATATATATTTTAGTTATTTGTTTTTGAATTTTTGTTTATTTTTACTATAAGTATGTAGAAATATTTGAAGCATTTGTAACGGTATATGTCGAAAAAAGAAGAGTCGAAAATCGAAGGGAAATATATATATATATATATATATATATAATATACTTTGATCAGTTCCAGTTCTTAAGTTCGCTTTCGCCGCAATTTCACTGCAAGTTTTTAGATGCGCGCCTAAAAGTATGCTCTACTTTTGCATCATTCGCGAAATTGCAATGCATTGGGAACCCGGAACACGTCTTTGATCTTTTCAATTATTGTACAAATTTGTAACATTTTGCATTGTTGTTTTTTTTATAATAATTTTTTTGTAATACTATTTTTAATTAATTTATTTATTATTCAATTTAGTTCAAGTGCATTTTGTGCTTGTCTTTGCCGGGCAGGATCTACTAAAAAAAAAAAGACACACACACACACACACACACAGGCACACACGCACATTCACTCGGAATTTTGTCATAAGATTAATACAAATATTGTATTTATTATTGATTAATTCAGTGCCGAAAACTCTTAAGTTTTGTTAGCCTGTTATTGCATTTTAAGCACATTTTAAATGTTCTTCTTTTCAATATAGTATTATTATGTGTATTTTGCATTGTATAATTTACCTAATGTTTTTGTTTTTGTTTTTTGTTTTTTATTTTTTATCATTTTCATAGTTCTTCTTCTTCACTCCAGTTGCCTTCCATTTAATGAATGTCCGTTGCGCTAATCTCAATCAATTTCGTATTTAAATACTAGCTAAAGTTCTCTTTTGTTTTCTCTATTCATTTCTCATTAATATTTAATTAATTTATTTATGTGTATTTGTTGCCTGCAATGATTAAGCTATGACATTAACTAACGCGAATATATGTGTATATATTGAATTCGTGATATATGTCGGCGCATAAACGTTTGGGGTTAACATTTCGTCTTTCTATCTGTCGCTTGGATTGTGCTCAAGGAAAACTTGTTTCAATTCTCTAGATGGGACCCCAAAAAAACAAACAAGAGCGAATAAATAAATCAACAAAATGAGTAACTTCGGCAGTGCCGACGTTTGAATACTCTTTCTATTATTACCATGTAAACCCAGCGAATCTCTACTCAAAATCTGAATAGTTCTTAATAGAGGAAGTTAAGTTAAAACTTTATATATATATAGATATATATATAACTCAATTTGTAATCGTCTAATTTTGAGCACACACTTTCCTATGTTTGCTATAATATATGTATATATAGTCAGGCAATTCACTTGGTTACGATATATATGTCGATATATCGATATATCGATAGCTTAAAGCAGCCACTAAACCAAGTTGCAGTTATATAACATCAGAGGCAGCTCAGTTCAAATAAGTTAGGATTGGTTAGGCTGAAAACTGAGATTGTTACATGTCGCTTCATGCGATCAATATACCCCATGGACAAATAATGCTGGCAGTTGTTATGGCTATTGAACTAAGTAAATTGTTGCTACAATAAAAGCATACGAATGTTTGAACTAAGGCTCGGCTACAACCATGCCAAACAGGGTTGCCATGTAAGTGGTGGTAGTGGCCAACATTTCTTGGTGGGCGGTGGGCGGTGGGCAGGGAGTGGGAGGCGGAGGGTGGGTTATACAGTTACAAGAGCTTATTAGTTTTTTTCAGTCTTCAGACTTGTTGTTGTTGTTCAATATTTATGAGAGCAGTGCCACGCCCACCGCGTTGAACTGTTGAGCTTTGAACAGAAGATGATCTGCATTGATATTGCGGGTCTGAGCTACAGTGAGTAACGCCTACAAACGACAAGAACTTATGAGTTACGATCTGAACAATTCAAATTGCAGTTAAAGTTACAGTTATCGTTAAAGTTACAGTTACAGTTAGAATTAGAGTTACAGTTACAGTTACAGTTACAGTTAGAATTAGAGTTACAGTTACAGTTACAGTTACAGTTAGTGTTGCAGTTACAGTTACAGTGACAACACAATCGATCAGGCTACGCGATCATTTCGATAGATCGTAACATTTCTAAGGATCACATTCACATTGCCCAGCGTCTAACTGTTGTTGTGCCTCGAGAAGCAGTTGCACTTGGGTTAACCCAACGATTCATTCTATGTTCTTTTCAAGGGAAAATGTAAAGTGGGAAAAATGGGAAAATGGGAAAAATGGGAAAAATGGGAAATGGGTTTTGTAAATACATATTGTTTAAATATGCGTTAATTGTTGCTATCAAAAAGTTACCCTAGATATACACCTATACATATATATGCAAATATATCGAATGCAAATACTCGATTACCATGCGATTCTATTCATTTCATTTCTCCTTTCCTTTCATATAACAACCGCACTGCTTGAGGTACATTTATTAAGGATATCGATCGGAATTATCTCCTTATTATCGACTTACAATGAGAGAGCTTAGATTGAGACACAGACAGAGCGAAAGAGAGTGAGAGTGACAGAGGCAGAGAGAGAGAGAGAGAGAGAGAGAGAGAGTATTTGGTTTGCTACCCTGATAATGCATTTCATTGGATCATTGGACAAAAAAAAATTACTTTTGGTGAGAGCGCTCACGTTGCTTACTTTCTATCGGGAAATTTACGATTCCTGGAACTCTGTGCGGCGTCGCGACGTGGAAACTCGTCCAGCTGTAAGAGAGAAGAGGGTAGAAAGAAAGAGAGTGGTGAGACGAGGGGTTTAGAGAGAGAGAGAGAGAGAGAGAGAGAGAAAAGAGAGAGAGAGAGAGAGAGAAGTAGTTTAAGATAGAGACGAGGGAAAGTGAGGAAAGACAGGATGATAGAGAAGGAGAGAAAGAGGGAGAGAGAGGAGAAAAAAGGAGAGAGAGAGAGAGAAGGAGAGAGAGAAGAAGAAGAAGAGAGAGGTAGAGAAGAAGAGAGGGAGAGAAGAAGATTGGGAGAGAAGAAATTAGAGAGAAGAAGAGAGAGAGAGAGAGAGAGAGAGAGAGAGAGAGAAGAGAGAAGAGAGAGAGAGAGGGAAGAAGAGAGGGAGACAAGAAGAGAAAGAGATAAGAAGTATTCAAAAAGGAAAAGGAAGAAGCGAGAGAGGAAAGGAAATAAGCCAATAAAAACGGAAGGGAAATAAAGAAAAGGAAAGAAACGAACAGAAAATGTGGATAGAAAGGAAGAGGCGAGGTAAAGGAAGGAAGAGTGACACCGAAAGGCAGAGAGAGGCAGACCACAGAATGAGAAGTAGATAAGAAGAAAGGAGAGGAGAGACGAGTGACGTAAGAATGAGAAGAGAAGTAGGAAGGTGGAAGAAACATAAAGGAAATCGTAATGGGGAAACCAAAAAGAGGAGAGAGAAGTTGGGAATTAAATATATATAGGAAATGCGCGGCAGGAGAAGGAAAATGTATAGTAAGAAAAGAAAAGTGAGATAGGAAAAGGGAATAAGGAAATAAAAGTGAGTTAGGAAAAGTGAGTAAGAGAATTAGGAAAAAAGGAAGAAATAGGACAGATAGAAAAGTAGAGATAGAATAATGTAAACAAAACAAATAGAGAGCAGAGGAAAGAAAGAAAGAGGAATGGAAAGAAAAGAGAGTATGAGGAAAGAAAGAGAGAGAGAGAGAGTTAAAGAAAGAGAGAGTACGATTGTGAGCCAAGGAAGCTGTCTTTAGCATGACAATTGAACTTACCCTGGAGCCTTGGTTTTTATTGGCGTGACGCGCCGGTGGAGGCAGCGGTTCATCCGTGTAGACCCTAACAGGGATAACAAGAGAGAGAGAGGGATTTTAAGAGAGACAACTTGGGAAATTGGAGCTCAACTGCGTTACCTGGTCTCCGGCTGCGTTTCGGGGTCGAGCAGCGGCAACATATCCTCGCCCTGCTGCAGCAACTCCACATCCACAGAGGCCAGGGAATCGCTGCCCGTTCCCGTGCCCGTGCCCGTGCCAGTGCTGGTGTCCTTATCCCTGTCACCGGTGTGGGCTGTGGCCACCGAGGACTCGGTGCCACGCTCCGCCTCATGGCACTCGCACTGGCAATCCTCGGGCTTGACGTAGTTGTAGTGCAACTTATCGCCGGCTGCCTCCTGTCGCGACGACGACGACGACGACTGCTGATGCTGATGATGATGATGCTGTCCATGTCCATGTCCATGTCCATGGGCGTGACTGTGATGTGGATGCGGATGTGGATGGCCGGTGGTGCGATGGGTGCTGGCACAGGCCGAGGATGCGCTTGTGATGGCCGTCGTAGTTGTGGTTATTGTCTCCTTGGGCAGCGTGGTGATCCTCTTGGCGGGCTTACGCTTCTCCGGTATGTTCTCAAAGTCAATCCAGTGGCCAGAGAGTTTGCGTTGCGTGGAAGCTTTGGGCTTCGGCTCCTCCAGACTCGATGGCGTCTGCGCAGTCGCTGGAGCAGCGGGAGCAACTGGAATTGGAGCTGCTGCTGCTGCTGCTGGCAGCAGTTGCTTATTGGAATCCTTGCGTTCCAGATTGTTGGCCCGCAATCCCTCCTCGGCGAACTCAAACCACGACTTCCCGCTGGCATTGGAGATGCGTCGCGGCGACTTGCTGCTCTGTCCCTTGTCCTTAATCGTCGAGTCCTTGCGCGGCAAACTGATGCGCAATTTCTCGCCACGCACTGGGCCAGCGGCAATGCTCGCGTCCAGCTCGTGTCCGGCATGTGGCGACTCCTGTGGCGTCATGATCCCAGTGCAGTATTCCTCAAGATGCGACGGATTCAGCGGCGTTGTGGAACGTGGCCGATCCACGGGACAGGTCTTTAGCTCCATGTTGGCGCGCTCCTTCATCGGTATCAAGGGTATGCCCTGAGCCCGCTCCTCCGGCAGCGTTGTGGGTATGTAGGGTAGCTCATCGTCGAAGGACTCCTGGGATACCAAGCCGGTGCTCTCGTGCTCCTCAATCAGGCACACGTTGCGCGGAAAGTGATGACGCTTCGCCTCCGCACCCATTGGCACCGCCGTTGCCACCGACGAGCTGCCCGCCATATCCGAATCCCGTTCACTCTCCGACGACTCAATCGGCTCGTGCTCATCCGTCGATTGGCGCTCGGAGCGATCAGCATTTGGCGTAGGCGACAACGCCTCCAGTTCCAACTGCTCCTCGGCTAGCTCCCTTGCTCCTGGCTCCGGCTTCGCTTCCGACAACTCGCTAAATGTGCTCACTGTGGGCGTCGTGGGCGTTACGCCGCTAGGGGGCGTGTAGCTGCTGACGGTTGCTGTGGAGGCGCAAGAAGATTGCGGATTAGAAGCGGTAGACGGAGATGGGAACGGTGTGTGACAGTTTTATCGATGCTGATAGCCTAGATGCGAGTTGTAGGCGTCTAAAGCTAGTATCGATAATGAAAACTAGTGTTGGTAAACGTATAAATAGCGCAACAATTGATCTCATGCGTTTTCTCCTTAGAGGGGAAAGACGAAGACAGAGGGGGCGGGGAGTTTTCCTTACATTGTTGCTACATCTAAAGATAGTAAATTTTAGTGTTGGTAAACGGTAAAGTATCGATACTATTGAAATGGGCAACGATTGATCTTCTGGGTTTTCTCCTTATAGGGGAAAGACGAAGACAGCGATGGGGGAGTTTTCCTTAGACAGTTGCTACATCTAACGTTAGTAAATGTTAGTGTTGGTAAACGCTTAAATATCGATACTATTGAAATGGGCAACGATTGATCTCATGAGTTTTCTGATTGGGGAGTTTTCTTTAGATAGTTGCTACATCTAACGAGAGCATCACTAGTAAATGTTAGTGTTGGTAAACATTTAAGTATCGATTCTATTGAAATGGGCAACCGTTGATCTCATGAGTTATCTCCTTAGAGGGGAAAGACGAAGACATAGATGGGGGAGTTTTCCTTAGACAGTTGCTACATCTAAGAAGAGCATCGTTAGTAAATGTTAGTGTTGGTAAACGTTTAAGTATCGATTCTATTGAAATGGGCAACCGTTGATCTCATGAGTTTTCTCTTTAGAGGAAAGAGAGAAGGAGAAGTTCAGGTGTGTAAACGTCTTCATTGATAGTTTTCCTTAGAGAAGTGACGCATCTAGCGATAGCTTCGATAACAAACGATAATGTTGGTAAAGGAATAATTAACGATATTGCATATGCTAACATTGACTGAGATTTCTCTTTAGTTAACTAGTAAGGCACTTCAAGGTACTTCAGATAGACAATCGTTAGTGTTGGTTAACGTTTAACCTTTACGCTTTAAATGGGGAATATGAAATAGAGAAAGAGAAGAAGACTGATGTAATTGGCATTAGTTTCTTCAATTATGAATTTTCTTTGGCATGTGATGCATCTAACGATTGCTTCGATAACGAATTACAGTGTTGGTAAAGGAAGATACATATTAATGCTGTAAACTTCCTCTTTAGTTAGTTCGACAAGAAGAAGACTGATTCAAAGACAGTGGAAGCTTCTTTGATTGATGTTGACTCATAAGTGCACTTTAGTTTTAGCGTTAGTGTTGGTAAATGTCTAGAAACTTAGAGTTGATCTTTTCAGCAGGCAATATATAGGAGAAGATAAGTCTGTGCTTCGATTGCTAAAGCTGTTTTAATTAATAGATGTATGGTATATTTATCGATAGATTCCTTAGCAACTTATAGTGTTGGTAAACGTTTAAACATATCGCGTAATATGAGCAACCCCTTTAAAGGGAATTTATGGAGTAGGAGAGAAGAAGAAGGGCAAAGATAGGACAAGTCCATGCTCAGATCTGATTAGGCCTAGAGATGGCCTAACAGTTTCGATAACAATATCGAAGCAGACAGCGATAGATCCATCGTTAAGTGCTCGCATCTTTACTAACAACATGGACATACCACCCCGTTGATCCCCCCGCAGATCACCCGATACTTACGCTTCGCTTCCGGGACAGTCTGACGCTTCGGCTTGCGCGGCACACTCGCGTGTCCGGACATCTGTGGCATGGTGTTCGCCTCCCGCGTCGGGACATTCTCGTGGTACTTCTTACGCACATCGAAGTTCTCGAGATAGCGCGAGTGTCGGACATCGGCAGCCGGCGGTGGGGCTGGTGGTGCAGCGGGTGTTTCCTCCTCGGAGTTGGAGCAGGACTTGTGCTTGGACCGCATGACGACAGCGGTGCTAACGATGACAGCAGCCGGAGTTTGTTCCTCCTCGGAGCTGGATGGTGCGGTCGCCTTCTCTGCTAGATCTGTGCGCCGTATGACGGTGCCCTGACGCTGCAATCCCTCCACAGTGCAATCGGACGCAGTGGAGCCGGAGTCGGGCAGTTGCACCTGCTCGGACAGTTGACTCGATTGACTCTCCGTCTTCGAGATGCTAAACTGCGTGGAGAAGATCTGCTCCTGGCTGCCAGAGCCCAAGCGTGTGGCAAACAATAGACGCCTTCGCTCCTTCGCCACGGCATCCTCAATGGGGGCATTGACGGTGGCCACCGTCTGCACCAAGCGCGGCTCACACGCACTCTGTGTGCTGTCCACCGATGGGAGACGCTGCATCTCAGCCAATCCGTTCTCGCGCACCAGCTGCACGTGCTCCGTGACCTGAGCTAGATTGGCCGCCCGTGCGCTCACCACGGAACTGATCGATTGCAGCGTCTCCTGCGAGTCCTGCGATGAGCTGTGACGTTCCACCTCCAAGCTCCAATTGCGCTGTTGCTTCTCCAGCTCCTCCTGGGCGGGCAGCGTTTGTATCGCATCCAAGTCGGAGGCAATGCGTTGCGGTGTGGCGACTTGTGCCGTTGTCGCCTTACGCTGACCCACCGGACGCAGTGCAGCCGCTGCAGCTGCCAACTGGCTGGCAGTGATTGGTGCACCAGCACCAGCTGGTGCCGGCACTGCCGTCCCAGCATGAGCATGAGCTGCAGCCGCCACTGTTGTGGTGTGGTGCATCGGTGGTGGTGATGGCGCCGCCAGCTGTTGGATGCCCTGCAGCAGAGTGCGCGCCTCGCGCTCCTCCGGCGGCGTGTGCAACGGTATGTGTATGTAACCCTCGACGGGCTCATCGTAGTACCTCAGCCGGCTATTGGGACGCGAGCCGGCTGGTGTCCGGCTCCGTCCGCTGCCTGCTGCTGCTCCTGGTGCTGGCGGCGGCGGTGGCGGCGGCTCCACGCAGTCGATGGGCGATGAGCTCTTGGAGCTTTTGGTGCCATCGGTGCCGGCGCTGCTGCCGCGCTTGCCCGGCTTGAAGATGGCCAGCACCGACTTCTGCTTGCTGGGCGTCACATTCTGTGATCCGCCCGCTGCGCCGCCTGCCGACGTCGTCGTCGTCGTTATGGCCATGGCCGTCGATGGGCGTTCTTTGCTCTTGCTGCGCGAGCGTGATGTCTCTCGCGGTGAGTCCGGCGAATCTTTGCCCAGGCGGAACAGTGAGCTGAACGAGCTCTTCCGGGAGACAGTGCCACCGCCCGAGGCGAGCGCAGCGGCAGCGGCAGCGGGAGAGGGTGAGCGACTGGTCAGGCGCAGGGCATGCCGGGATGGCTTTGGACTTGCCGTCGGCGTCAGGCGATGCTCATCGAGCCCGCCGCCCTGTAGACTCAGCGATGCTGGCGGTGGCTTCGCTTGCGACTGCGAGCGACTGGAGTAGACGGGGGTCAGTTGATTGGGTGCCTCGACGACGCGCTCATTTGCCGCGATGCCCTTGTCGCTGTACATGTGATCCGGACGCAGATTGATGCGTATGTATTCGGTGCCGCTGGGCGTCTTCCCGATGACCATCTGCCCGGGACTCTTTGTGCTGCGCCGCTGGGCGCCCATCACACTGGAGGCGGAACCGCTGGGCCTCGCTTG